>VWYE01019990.1:0-19278 GCA_013398995.1 Alaudala cheleensis
ACCTTAAATACAACAGGAACATTTCTTCTTCCTCAGGGCCCCCTGAAGGGTTTCCTGGAGGCTCTGGGGAAGCTGCAGAAGAAGTTCTACTCCAAGGGGCTGAGGCTGGAGTGCCCCATCCGCACGTACCTGGTGACGGCGCGGAGCGCGGCCAGCTCGGGGGCGCGCGCCCTAAAGACTCTGCGCAGTTGGGGCCTGGAGACGGACGAGGCCCTTTTCCTGGCGGGGGCTCCCAAGGGCCCCCTGCTCAGGAAGATCAGGCCCCACATCTTCTTCGACGACCAGATGTTCCACGTGGAGGGAGCGCAGGAGTTGGGCACCGTGGCCGCCCACGTGCCCTACGGCGTGGCCCAGAGGCACAAGAGGCCCGAGAGGCAGCGGGAGAAGCAGCGGGAGAAGCAGCAGGAGAAGCAGCAGACCCCCAACAGCAAATAGTGGGGGCTGGGAGGGGATCCCACAGCTCATCCCCCTGTCGTGGCATGGACCTCATCCTGAGAGCCACATCCCTGCTTGTGTTGGGAATGTTGTGGGACTGGGAGTTCACCCCATGGCATGGACTTCATCCTGAGAGCCACATCCCTGCTTGTGTTGGGAATGTTGTGGGACTGGGAGTTCACCCCATGGCATGGACTTCATCCTGAGAGCCACATCCCTGCTTGTGTTGGGAATGTTGTGGGACTGGGAGTTCACCCCATGGCATGGACTTCATCCTGAGAGCCACAGTCCCTGCTCATGGAGGGGATGTTTTTTGTGGGAGTGGGAGCTCATCCCCTTCAAGGCATGGACCTCATCCTGAGAGCCACATCCCTGCTCTTGCAGGGAATGTTTGTTGTGGGACTGGGAGTTCATCCCCATGGAACCTCATCCCATGGGCCACGCTCTGTGCTCGTGCAGGGGATGGTTGTTTTGGGAGCTCATCCCCTTCATGGCATGGACTTAATCCTAAGAGCCACATCCCTGCTCGTGTTGGGAATGTTTGTTGTGGGAATGGGAGTTCATCCCCACAGCATGGACCTCCTCCTGAGAGCCACAGTCCCTGCTCGTGTTGGGAATGTTGTGGGACTGGGAGTTCATCCCCATGAGACCTCATCCCATGGGCCACACTCCATGTTCACACAGGGGATGTTTGTTCTGGGACTAGAAGTTCATCCCCACAGTATGGACTTCATCCTGAGAGTCACATCCCTGCTCATGGAGGGAATGATTTTTGTGGGAGTGGGAGCTCATCCCCTTCATGGCATGGACTTCATCCTGAGAGTCACATCCCTGCTCATGGAGGGAATGATTTTTGTGGGAGTGGGAGCTCATCCCCTTCATGGCATGGACTTCATCCTGAGAGTCACATCCCTGCTCATGGAGGGAATGATTTTTGTGGGAGTGGGAGCTCATCCCCTTCATGGCATGGACTTCATCCTGAGAGTCACATCCCTGCTCATGGAGGGAATGATTTTTGTGGGAGTGGGAGCTCATCCCCTTCATGGCATGGACTTCATCCTGAGAGTCACATCCCTGCTCATGGAGGGAATGATTTTTGTGGGAGTGGGAGCTCATCCCCTTCATGGCATGGACTTCATCCTGAGAGTCACATCCCTGCTCATGGAGGGAATGATTTTTGTGGGAGTGGGAGCTCATCCCCTTCATGGCATGGACTTCATCCTGAGAGTCACATCCCTGCTCATGGAGGGAATGATTTTTGTGGGAGTGGGAGCTCATCCCCTTCATGGCATGGACTTCATCCTGAGAGTCACATCCCTGCTCATGGAGGGAATGATTTTTGTGGGAGTGGGAGCTCATCCCCTTCATGGCATGGACTTCATCCTGAGAGTCACATCCCTGCTCATGGAGGGAATGATTTTTGTGGGAGTGGGAGCTCATCCCCTTCAAGCCATGGACCTCATCCCATGGGCCACGCTCTGTGCTCGTGCAGGGGATGGTTGTTTTGGGAGCTCATCCCCTTCATGGCATGGACTTAATCCTAAGAGCCACATCCCTGCTCGTGTTGGGAATGTTTGTTGTGGGAATGGGAGTTCATCCCCATGGACCTCATCCCATGGGCCACACTTCCTATTCATGCAGGGGTTGTTTGTTCTGGGAGTGGGAGTTCTCCCCCCAGTCACGAGGAAAATCCTCCTGGCTGCCTCTGGGTGTCGTGGCTTTATCCCTGCTCCTCTGTGGGTGGGACTGGAGGCTCCTCTGTGCCAGGAGATGTTTTCCCAGTCCGTGCACTCTGCACTTGCTTCGGGCAAAATCCCTCGAGGATGGCTCTGCCCTGTGTGGAATCTTTGTGCCAGGCAGGTTTAATTTATTTATTTCAAGCCCCCAGTGAGTCCCAAAGCCTTTCCCAAAGCAAATGTTTGGGGCTGAACTGTTGAACTTGGGAAGCTGGGGGCACCCAAAAACCTTCCAAGCAGCTTTGAGACAAAATGTTGTCCCTTTTAACTGGAATTAAACTGTGATATTTTTTCCTTCACAGCCCCAGCTGCTGCTCCCCCACCAGAAAATACTCAATGTCTGGTCTTTCACCAAGATTTTCCAAAACTTTGGAAAAATAGAAACAAATACTCAACATATTTTTTTTTTAATCCTGCTTGGAGCTTTGTGCTGGTGAATTGTTGGCCCAGGTTTTTACATTTGGGTTGCACACTTGCATGATTTAGCACTTAAAACAAAACCTCAGTGAGCATCCAAAGCCCAGCTTGTCTAAGGGCTGCAGACACATGCCCAGGGCTTGAATTAAGTCAAAAGCAGGCCCTGATATATTTAGGGACATCATTTGAAGTCCATTTAGGTAAATCTGCAGAGAATTTCAGCCCGGGGATTTCAATTAAAGGATTTTTTTTCTCTCCCTTTCTAGGCTGAGCCCATATGAATTGATAATCTTTTTCTCCTCAGCTCCTTAAAACCTCTGGTGTTTCCTAAAATAGACCCCTCTGTCAGCGATGCTGTGAGAGAAGCAAATCTCTGATTAAAAAAACCAGGATGGGAAATCAATGGGAGAGAAACTGGTGTGAAAATCACGCTGACATTTGTGCTCAAAGCCCCGTCCCAAAGGAGACACTCAGGAGGAAAATGTAAGGATTATTTCTTCCTTGTGGGTTTTTTCTTCTCCTCTGTTGTATTTTTGGGGTTTTTTTCGCACGAAGGATGCTCAACATTATCAGCCCATTATCAGACACTTTTCTACAAATTCCACGGGCTGAAATTTTGCAGGTTTTGTGTGTCTGGCTCTTCCCAGGGAACTTTCAGCTCAAGCAGTGAGGCTGGGGCTGGAGTTATCACCCTTTTGGAGGAAAATGTAAATAACCAAGCTGGGGATGCTTTCAGTGGCTTCGGGAAACTTTCCCCATTGCACAAAATCCTGCTCTAGCAGTGAAAAGCAAATTGCACTTTCCCCCACCCTCAAAAATATCCTTTGGCAGACTGTGAAGTGTCACATCTGGGTGACAAACACCTCGGAGGAAGGTCCAAAATCCAAACAAACGAAAAAATCTCGGGAGAAACGACTTTCTGAGCGTCACATCCGCCAGCACTCGGGGTTATGGAAAGGTCTTGCCGTTTTTTTTAAGGCGACCCCAAGATTTTGGGATCTGAACTGGATCTTGGAGACCTTTTTTGGCCGCTGGGAAGGGGGAGCAGAGCCAGTAAACATTTCCAAGGTGTTTCCTGGAGATGGTGGAAGCCCGGCCAAGCCCGGCTGGTGCAGGAGGAATGGAATTGTGTCAGGCAGCCCCGGGGGACAGGGCAGGGCGCCCTGGGGACACGGGGATGTGTCCGTGGGACTGAGGTGACGCTGGGGCTGGGCTGGCAGGAGGAGATGGGAAGCAATGGGTTGTGGTTTTTGGGGCAGAACCCCGGATTTTGGCAGATTCCTGCTGCCTCTCCAAGCCCTGAGGTGCACAGGGAGCTGGGGACGGGGTTTTAACTCTGCTCCTTCTCCTCCTGCTGCCAGGGCAGCTGAGCAGCTCCCTGGGAGATGTGGGGCTCAGAAAATGAGCCAGACCTCCCCAAATCCTTCCCGAGCAGGGAGGATTTCCCACTCCCACCGCGGCCGCCCCTTTTTGCTTTTATCCACGTGGATCCCTCTGTTTCTGGTGAGGTTTTTTTTTGGGGGGGAGGTTTTTTTCCCCTCCTTACTATAACTGGAAGACAAGGACTTGCTGCTCGTGTTCTCCCCTCGTGTCCCCTCGGGTCCCCCCCATGGGATGGGCACTTCTCCCGCAGGGTCGTGCTGTCCTGGCTGACAATCGGGCTTTTTTTTCCTGCTGTGTGTTGTTGCTGTGGATTTCACTTCTCATTGTCCTCCGGTGGGTTTTTGTTTTGTTTTTGGGGTTTGTTTTTTTGCCATGTTAATGGGATGCCTCGGGGTGTTTTTTTCCCTAATAAACCGTGTTGGTCCCAGCCCGGCTCCCGCTGTTCTCACAATGGGGATTTGGCTGCTTTGGTGCAGGGGCTGAATTTGGGACCTCCCAGGTTTTATGGGGTGGGGGGTGACAATTAGAAAAAAAAAAGGAGTTTTGGGGGTTTGAGGGAATTCAAAAAATGTGATTTAAACCTTCCAATTCGGGACTGGAGACCTGTGGGAGAGGTGGGATTCCAGGGGTGGGATGTGCTGTGGTTACAACCTCCTCCCTCTGCTTCGTGAGCGGCTTTTGTGGGGCACCTGGGCTCGTGATGAGGCCCTGGATAAAAATACAGCTCGGCAGGAGGCTTTTGTCGACTTGATCTTCTCCCAGCCAACAGGTGGGAGGCAGCAAAAGCTCGGCGGAGGAGATTTATGGCCGGGCTGAGTGAAGTACCGGCTCCATCCGAGCAGCGACACTGCAGCGCCCGCCCCTCCCGGCCGATGAGGGCAACGGATGGAGCCAAGGGGAAGCAACAAATTCTCCCATCCATCACCAAATATAGCCAAGGAATGTCCGTAGGCCCCACAGGGCAGCATCCCTGCTAGATGGGTCTGTGTTTGAGGGATGGATGGCCCTCAGCAGAGCGTTCCTGCTTCGCTGGAATTCCTTCCCCCAGCCCCGCTGTGTTTTCTTCCACCAGATGCTTGGAGGGAAACAAAAAACCAAAAAAATCGAATTCCAGCCCGTGATGCGCCAGGGGAAGTCCAGGTGTGTCCTGGGGAGGTCGGGATGTCCGAGGCAAAGCCAAAAGCTGCGAGGGTTTTGATCCAAGCCCTTGATGGTTGATGCTGAGATCAGGGAGGGTCAGGCAGGGACAGGGGGAGGTTTGGGATGTGCAGGTGGGTTTGGGATGCCCGGCTCGGCTTTGCTGCAAGGCCGAGGTTTGGATTCTGCTGCCTGTTTTCCAAAGCTCTCCCCCTTCATCTGGCACGGCGGGGCTTTGCAGGGAGCGTGCTTTGAGATTAAAGGAGGAGGAGGAGGCGGGGGCAGAGCTGGTGGGAACGATGCTGCTGCCACTCAGCGATTGTCAGCGCAGATGTTCCCGAGGTAATCACGGCCCTTTTCAATAGCGGGAGCTGCTTTTTCATGAGGAATCCGGGATTTAACCCCAGGAAATAGTGGGGTTGTCCTGAGAGACACGGGCAGAGCGTGGGCTCTGCTCTCCTGGTCCTTCGTGTGCTCCGGGGGAAGCTGTGACACGTCCCTGCCTCAGTTTCCCCATCACCGTGACAGAATCCCAGAATCCCAGACTGGTTTGGGTTGGGAGGGACCTTTTAAAGCTCACCCAGTGCCACCCCCTGCAGTGCCACCACTATCCCGGGGTGCCCCAAGCCCTGTCCTTGAGCTCAGGATGGTGAATCCAAAACTGATCCGGAGGGAACGGAGGGTGATTCCAGCTCCTTAGGGAGGGAAAGCAGAAACCCGGGAGTGAAGCGCAGCAAAACCCCTGCAGATCCTGGTGTGGGGGGCTCACACAAATCCAGGTGTGTCCTGCAGCCCAGGTGTGTCCTGTGTCCTCTGCACCACGCTCAGTTTTACACCCCGAGCAGGGACCTGCAGCCGTCCCAGGGGGATAAAATATCAGCCCAGGGAGGAGCTGGTGACAAGGCGACAGCAACACCCGGGGCTGGAAGGACAGATAAGGGGACCTGGCGGCAGGAGAACAAGCAAAGGGCACTCGCTATCAGCGCGGGCGGGGCCGTGCCAGGATTGGAGCGGCCCGACCATCTCGTCCCTTCCACAGCGCTATTTTTAGCCGCGGCTGCTGACGCCCTCTTGTCACCAGCGCCTAAAATGGTCCCTCCCGAGCGCACCCAGGGCCACCCCCGAGCCGCCGGGGCCACCAAGGAAGCCGTGACTCAAACGGGGCGTGTGCGGAGCCGCTGCCGGAGCCGAGGGGCAGCTCCGGGCCGGGCCGGGCTCTGCGGGAGATGCTCCAGGAAATTCGTGTTTAGGGCTTGGCCCCTCGCCAGGAGGAGTCGCTCACCTTCCACCGGGGCACAAGTGGGAGTTGTCAAGCCCTGACTGGGAATCGTGGCTGTGCCTTGGTGTTGGTCCTTCGGGGATGGAGCAATCTGTGGGATTGGTTCTGTGGGATTGGCTCTGTAGGAATCTCAGTGGGATTGGCTCTGGGGGGATGAATCTGTGGGGATCTCTGTGGGATTATGTCTGTGGGATTGGATCTGTGGGAATGGCTCTATGGGGATNTCTGTGGGGTTGGATCTGTGGGGATGAATCTGTGGGGATCTCTGTGGGATTATGTCTGTGGGATTGGATCTGTGGGAATGGCTCTATGGGGATCTTTGTGGGATTGGTTCTGTTGGGATCTCTGTGGGATTGGCTCTGTGGGATTGGCTCTGTGGGAATCCNTCTGTGGGGATCTCTGTGGGATTGGATCTGTGGGATTGGATTTGTGGGATTTGCTCTGTGGGGAGCCCTGTGGGAATGGATTTGTGGGAATGGATTTGTGGGAACCTCCACCCACGAGGGTGGGAATAACCCTTTGGCCACTGCAGCAACACCCGAGAGGGCAAAGATCCTGGAACCACAGAGCAAACCCACCCTGGGGATCCCCTTTATTAAAAATCTGCCTCGTTTTCCCAGTTCTGCCCAAAGCAGAGGGTGATGGAGGCAGAGATCTCCCTGTCCTGGTGTTCTCCCATTCCTGCAGCCAGGGCTCTGTTACCGGGGCTGCGCTTCAGAGCTTTGCTGGCAGCGCTGTGCCCGAGGGGCTGTGCCAAAATCCCCCCTGGGAGGAGAAGCAGAGCAGAAAATGGGGGGTCTCGGGACCTTCTGGGGTTACAAGAGAGCTGGGGAAGGACTTTGGGCAAGGGCAGGGAGCGATGGGATGAGGGAGAATGGGTTTAAAGTGAAGAAAGGTGGATTTAATTTGGATATTGGGAAGGAATCCTTCCCTCCGAGGGTGGAGAGGCCCTGGCACTGATTGCCTGGAGAAGCTGTGGATGCCAGGGAGGATAAATGAGGGGAAATCTGCTCTGACTGCGCTGTGAGGGAATCTTGGCTTCCCCGATCTGCGCTGACTTTTGGTGGGAGTCGAGCGGACACTGATGTCCGTGCTGGAATTCCCGCCCCTCCCGATTTGCCCCAGAAAACGGGGCAGCGTTTCTCCCGGGGACAGGACGGGGACAGGGACAATCGTGGTGCGGAGCAGGTGCCACGAGAGGGCGCGGAGCGCTGCGCGGAGGTGACCTGGTGGCCGATGTCCCCCTCCTTGGTGTCCTCCGAGGGCCAGAAGAAAGAGAAGTGGCATTTCCGCCTTCCCCGGTGCCATCTGCTGTTCCTGGTGAGTGTTTGGGGGATGTGACCGGGCACCACAGCCCTCGGGGAGCCACCTGAGCCCCCCAGACTGTCCCCAACCCACCCCCCTGCAGGGTTTGACCTCCGTGGCGAGGGGGCAGCAGCTGGAACCCCTCGATTTTCCCTCGGTGCCAACTCTGGCGTGGGACACGCGTCCTTAAACGCCACCTCAGGCGCTTTGTCACCCGGGGTGACCCGGCTGGGGGGGCTGTGGGGCCACCCCTGGTGGCAGGGGCGGGGTGACGATGGGGGCTCGTCCTGCTGGCTGCACAAACAGGCCCTGCTTCCTCGCCGGCCTCCTCCAGGTGCGCCTGGGAATCATTAGGAGCTCTCCGCGCCGCCTGAGTGTGGGAACTGGAAGGGAAAGCTGGAGAGAGGCCTTCTTTCATCTCCCTCCTCCCCCCTCCGTGTCTGCCAAGCCTGGCTTCCTTTTGAATCCTTCAGCTTGTGCCAAGCGAGGGAGAAGAGGAGGGGGGTGGGAAGAAAGAGAAAAAAGGGAGAAAAAAAAAAAGGAGGAAAAAAAAAAAAGAAGCAACAACCACAGGAATGTGTCCAGGGATCTGGCTTCATTCAGGCTGCCGAGCCCTGAATACCCCGGCTCCACTCTGGGAGCTGGAGGGAGGGAGGGAGGGAGGCCGTGGCAGCAGTGGGAAAACAAACAGGGAAGCGCCGTGAGTGCCACGGCAGGGAGGGAGTGACAAAGGGTGTCAGGGACGGGGGGGACACGTCCCCTGCCGCGGGTCAGGGTGCCGCAAGTCCCGTGCTGGGAACAAAAGTGCCGTGTCTGGGTGAATCCCGGCCGCGTTCCAGCCTGGAATGGGCACAGGGCGCGCAGCCCCTCCACATTCCATCGCCCTGGGGATGAGGTGACATCGTGCCAGGCCTCCTGACAAAGGCAGGAAAGTCTGGGAACCGTTCCCCCACAGCACATCGGGAGAAAGGACGGTTTTTGACTCGCTGCCGACTTTATTCCCAGCAAATTAATAATTTCCTCTTGTGGCAGCAGCGTCGGCCCGCGCCGGTGGCTCCCGCTGCCCCTCCCGGAGGGTCTGCGCCGCACCTCCCTCCATCCTCCTCCTCAGCTGGGCTCCCTCCAGCTGCGCCGAGCTGTCAGATCCAGCCCAGCTGTGCCGGCCGCGGCCTCGGGAGCGTCCCGGCGGGAGCAGGGCCCGGCTGTGAACTGATGCTGCGAGTGCCGGAGGTGGCGGGGAAGCGCCTTGGGTGGCGGCGAGGGAGGCGCAGCTCCGGGAAGGAGCGAGCTCTCGCTGCCTCTTGGCTTCGCAGCCGCTCTGGCAGCGCTCGGAGAAACGGGAGGAGGGGTTGGAAGCAGCGAGGGAGCCACCAGAGCACGCTGGATTCTGTCCTGGAGACGCGGGGCAGCCGCCGGGAGATCCCAGCGCTGGATGGGAGCGCTGGGCGGTGACCTGGGCATGGCATTTGTCACCCGAGTCCTTGCAGAGCTCCACACGCGCTCCTCCCCGGGTGCCCTGCGCTCACCGCATCCCACCCTGCGCTCATTCCCAGCGCTCCCGGGGCTGTCCGTGTGTCCGGCGATGTCACGGACACCTCTCGCCGTGCGCGGGGCACTCGGGACCGGCAGATCCGCTGGGAACGCCGGCCGTTCCTCCGGGCCGCGATTGTGTTTTTTGTTCCTTATTTATAGCCCCGGGGTGGTGCCACAGGTGGGCGATTGTTCCAGCTGACAGCCTGAGAGGCGAAGGAACAAGACTGAGCTTCCTGCTATTCAATTAGAGAGAGTGAGCATTCAGCAGCAGCTGCCGGCTGCTGGCAGGAGCCGAATCCCCGCCGCGGTGGGCGCAGGGAGAGGCAGGAAAAGCCGCCTGATGCCGCGGGCACGGCGGGTCCCGAAGCACCTCCGGCTGCCTCTGCTCTCTGCCCTGGGTTTGGTTTTTTGGGGGAGGTTTTCTGATCAAAGCAGCTCCCACGGAGCAGAAGTTGGATGAGGAGGAGCTGGAGGGGCTGAGCCCGGAGAAAAGGAGGCTCGGGGTGGGATGTCCTGGCTCTGCACAACTCCCTGACAGGAGGGGACAGCCAGGTGCGGGTCAGGCTCTGCTGCCAGGCAACAGGAGGAGAGGAAACGGCATCGGGTTGTTGCCAGGGGAAGTTTAGGTAAAAAAAATTCTTCACTGAAAGGGTGGTCAGGCACTGGAATGAGCTGCCCAGGGCAGTGGTGGAATGACCATCCCTGGAGGTGGCACTCGGGGACGTGGTTTAGTGGAGAGCACGGGTCAATGGTTAGACTCGATTTTAAGGGTCTTTCCCAACTCGAATGACTCTGTGGGAAGCACCAGCATGGAAAAACAGCTGCGAGTGGTGGTGGGGGAAGTTTGAAGTGGGGAGAGGCCGTGCCAGGAGGCAAAGCCAGCGGCTCGGAGCGCCGGAGGGAGCGGCTTCCCCGCCCCGGGCCATCCCGAGAGCCGCAGCTTCGCCTGTGCCCTGAACTCTGCGTGATCCCTGACCCTGGGGCCTCTGTGGCAGAGGGCTGGTGGCTTTGGAAGCCCTCTGGATGTGCCCTGCCCCTCCTCCGTGCTGGAAGGGCCAGGGGATGGTCCCTTCCCCGGCTCCTTGTCCCTGTTTCTCCAGACGTGTCTGTGCTCCCTCCCGGAGGGCAGCAAGGGAGGAGGGAGTGCGTGCTCCTGTGAGCTCCACACTGGGGACAAATCTCTCTCCCTCTTCCCCTGCACTGCCCGGGCCCTCTCTGAGGCATCCAGGGCCTTGTGGAAACCCCTGCAGCACCCAGGGTGCCGTGAGGGCTTCAGGGTCTGGCTGTGCCAGGAGCCCAAGGCCATCTCTGCTCCGTTTCCTCCCCTCGCTCTTCCCCTCCTGGGGCCGATCCAATTGCAGTGGAACCTCCCGCTGCCACCTCTCCGCGCCCTTTCCCGGTGCCATCTGTCCCCAGCGCTGTGACAACCTCCCCTCCCTGGTGGCGCTCCTGCCCCGGATCCTCCCGCTGCACCCCGTAGCTCTCTGTTTCCAATCCATCTGTTTCCACAGGGCTCGGGGTGTCTCTCCCAAGCTGGTTGTGATCATCAGGGCTGCGCTCGGAATCCGTCTGGCTCGGCTGCAGCGCACGGAGAGCCCCGCATGCCTCCACGCACGCCAGCCCCCTCCAGCTCCGTCACCCTGCCCTGATGCCGAGGGTGGGACCGGGCTGAGCTCAGCACCTCGCACGAACATCCCAGAGCGGGGAGGTGACGCTGCGGCCGAGGCAATCAGCACCAATTGGCCGCTTTTTTTGGGAGCTGAGACGCTGCGGAGGCTTTTCGGTGAGCGCCGGGGGTTGGACGTGCCGTGGCACCGGCCACGTCTGAGCGAGCCTCGCCGCCTCGTGTCGCTTCCATGAGGCTGCGAGGGCTCGGGGGGGATGTCTGTGAATGTCAAAGGCACTCGCGCAGCCAAGCAGCGCAGGCACACGCTGTCATTGCCTCTGCAGTGCCATCTGGCCAGCAGCGACGCGGCCGGGAGCGGGGCTGCGCGCAGGAGAACATTTTACACCAGAAAGCAATTAACAGAATAAAGCCCTTTTTAAAATCCAGTAATTAAAAACAGTCCCTCCCCCTTGTTTTCCTTTTAAGCTGAAAGTTGCTGTTTACTCATTTGCTTTACAAAGTGTGCCTTGTTGTGGCTTCAGAAGAAATGAAAGTTTGAAGTGGTTAGAGAAGAAAGGCTTTGGGGCTGCTGCGTTCCAGGCAGGGCGGAGGGGCAGGGGCTCTCCAGCCCGGCTTGTTTGTATTTGTTCTTGTCTACTCACAAGATCGCTAAACACACATTTAACAAGTGGCGAAACCGTCTCGCAGCCCGATCTCTCCCAGGGTTCATGAGAAGAGGACCGGCACATCAGCATGGCTGGGGGAAGAGGAGGGGGAGGACAGCGCCTTTTGAAGGGTTGGTGTTTCGGGGCTGAGCGAGGGAAGGGCTCCTTGCGGCAGGCCAAGTCCCAAACAAAGGCATTGTGTTCCCCCGAGGGACTGGCCCCGGGGGAAGGCCAGGACCTTGCCTCACCAGCCACGGGTTTTCCCATCGCAGCTCCTCTTGTTTCCGAGCACGGGTGCAGCCCCGAGGCCATCCGAGGCTTTCCAGCGGTGGGAGCCGGGGCTGGCGCATCCAGGGCTGGCTCATCCCATCCCTGAGAGCCAGAGCCAAGGAACCCCGGGCTGCCGTGGTCATGGGGACCATCCTGTGCCACAGCAGCTCACCTTTGTCCCCATCACCCTCACCTTGTCCCCATCACCCTCACCTCATCCTCATCACCCTCACCTTGTCCCCATCACCCTCACCTCATCCTCTTCACCCTCACCTCATCCTCATCACCCTCACCTTGTCCCCATCACCCTCACTTTGTCCCCATCGCCTTCACCTCGTCCCCATCACCCTCACTTTGTCCCCATCACCCTCACCTCGTCCCCATCACCCTCACTCTGTCCCCATCACCCTCATCTCGTCCCCATCACCCTCACCTCGTCCCCATCACCCTTACCTTGTCCCCATCACCCTTTCTGAGTACAAAATACCAGAGAGGAGCAGCCCAGTGTCCAGTGGCAGCAACTCTTTTGTCCACTCCGTGTGGCCACAGTGGAGCCCTGACCTCTGGGGGGTCCTGGACAAGCAAGACTCTGTCTGTTGGCAGGTTTGGTGAAATATTAATTATCACTGGTTGTGATAAAGTGAGTGCCCAGTGCAGCAGCATCATTATGGGTGGGGAAACTGAGGCACAGCCAGGGCCTGACCCACTGGTGGTACCTGATGCCAAACCACCAGGATGTTGATCCCAGAGCAGGATCCTGTCCCTGGCTGTCCCTCACCCCACTGACCTGGTGACACCCAGTGGCACAGACTCAAGGGAACAGCAGCAGCCCCGGGGTGTCCCAGCCGTGCTCTCAGCAGGTGCAGCCTCGTGGAGCCCCATCCCATGGGATTTGCAGGGCTGAGCCGCATTCCCAGACCCGCCGTGGGGCAATAGGTGTGAGGACACAGCCAGCCCCGCCGAATTTCGGCTCCAGGATCTGCCCTGTCCCTGCCTGGGGAAGGGTGAGGCCACGGGTTTGTGGGAAAATGTTGTTTTTCCCTCCCCTGCACTGCCCGTAGCAGTCGGCTGGGCGGGCTCTGGGTTTGCGTGGGCCGGGGGAAGTGGCGGGGGGAGAGTTTGCAATTGTGGTGCCTCTGGCTTGGAGCTGAGCCACGGCAAACAATCCTCTGCTGGCCCTGCTCCAGATCTGACAAAGCACCGAGGTGATACCGTATCCATCCCTCCACGCTTTCATCCCAAACCACCTCCCGGAAAGCCCTGACCTGCTTCTCCCTCCTGCCTGCGATGAATCTGCTCAAGCCACAGAGCCTGTGCACAGCCAGGAATCCTGTCCAGCGTCCCTGCGAGGCCTCAGCTCTGGGAATTCCAGCTGTGGCTCTGGCAGGGCGGCGCTGGGAGCTGAGGTGAGGGAGGTGATGTTGACTGAAGATGTGCGGACAGGGCATTCCAGGCACGCACGGGGTTAAATCGGAGGTGTCAGTTCACGGGGAGGTAACAGATAAAGTCCCGCTCCTCCTCGGCTGCCTCTGGCTTTCCAGAAGCCTTTGCCCTCCCCTCCCACATTCCAGCTGCTGCAGCTTTTCACAGCTGGCCGCTCTCCTGGGACATTTCCCAGAGCTGGGAAGGCGGGAGGGGAGGGAGCAGCGTGGTCCCAGCCTGGGAGGGGTGGGGGGAGTTGGTGGCTTGGGTTTGATCATTGCCCGGAGAGGGACGCTTCGTCTGGAGCCCTTCATCCCCAGGACGGGCCTGGCACAGACAAATCCAGGCAATCCCAGGTCCCCTGGCAGGGATCCACCCTCAGTCCTGGCCCGGAGAGTTTTTCCTGCTGCAAGAAAGGGACATCAATCTTTGCAGCTCACTTATTCCTTGGCCTCCGAAGCGGGGGCAGCCAATTAGTGCTGGGTGTGATGGATGGCTTAGCCCCGTCCTCGTGACACCCATCCTCTGGAAACAGTTCCCACCGCGGGGAGGCACAGCCAGCTGGATCAGGGGACAGCTCTCAGCAGCTCCTGAGCCCCTCAGGGTCTCCCAGGAGTCCCAGGGATGGGGACACAGGCACGGCAGCAATGCCTGCTGTGATTGCAGAGGGAAAACAGCCCCGAGCACGGGGCCGGCGCTGTTAATTCAGGGCTTGGGGAGAGATTTCCTCTGATAATTCCCTGGCTTGGCTGTGGCAAAGCCTGGAGCTCTCCAGGGAAGGGCAAAGCGGAGCTTGGTCACCCTCTGCTCGTGGCTCTGCCCTCGGGGTCACTCTGCTGTGGGAATTGGCTGCAAAGGCACCAGGAGGGGCTGAACCCCAATTTCTGCAGTGAGGGGGAGTCTGGCTGCTCCCTCCCATGGGTGACACTCCCAAAATCCAGCTCCCCTCTCGCAGCTAAACCCCTTTAATCCCTCCCTGTCATCTCCACTGGCCCGTGAGGTGTCTCTGCTGCCTGTGGGGTGGTTCAGATGCCCCTCACAATCCCCCCTGGGATCCCTGGGGTTGGTTATGAACCTCTCTCCAGGAGCACAGGCTGGAGAGAGGATCCGATTACAGCAGGAGTGGGTTTCGGGGCCCCTGCTCTGCTCATAATGAAGTGTAATCCTAGAAAAACATGTTGCCAATTACACTTCAATTGAACCCAGATAATGATGCTTAGACAGGGCCTAGAAAAGATGGAGCCTGGACAGTGAATTCCTTTCTAATGGAGAAGAAAAGTGTTCCTCTGTGGCAGGTCTGGGCTGTGATGTGAGCAAGAGCCTGAAACAACCAATCTCAGGATCCCATTGAAATGGGTTTTATCAGTGGAAAGAGTATTAATCTCTCAAAAACACATGTTTATGGGAAGTTTGCTTTGGAGATGTGTGTGTTCCTAGCTGAAATCACTTTGGAAAGGGAGGAGGAGCGGGCCTCAAAGCTGCTAAAACAACACTTTCCCAATTCTTCTGGTTCAAAGTAACATTTCATTTGGAAATGTAAGCTAATAACAGCCCGGCTTCTTGACCACTTCTCACAGTGAAAACAAAACACCAGACTCAGAGCAACAAAGTGCCGTGACCTGAAGGTTTCACTCCCTTTTTTCAGTTTACAAACACTGCCCAGACATCAGTTTTCCACTCCAGCCCACCGCGGCTGCTCCAGGCCGCCGCTGCTTCACTTCAGAAGGGAGAACGATGCGCTTCGGTCCCAAAAAACCTCTCGGGGCGGGGTTGGGAGGGGAGCCGCGCTTTGCTGGGCCGGGGCAGGCGTGGGCGAAGGGCAAGGCAAGGAGCCGGGATTTGGCTTTTCCGGAGCTGCTGGGGAATTGCAGACACCTCGGTGCTGGCGGCTGCAGCGTGGGTGAGCTGGCAGAGATGGCTGAGGGAGATAAGGGAGCACCCCGGGAGGCCACGGGAGAACGCGGGTGGCTTGGCTGGCCCGAGCGGCGACGGGGGGGGCTCTTATCGCCGCCGCGGTCTCTGCGAGAAGGGCTTTGGGAAACCCACGTGTTGCCAGATCTCAAGCGCTGATTATTTTCTTCAAAATAAAAGGCATTATTTTCGTACTGGGAACCTCCACTCCGGCGCTCTCCCCTCCTTCCCCTCCTCTCTCCGTCTCTCTCCCACACGCACACGTTTTTTTTGCTGCCTTGGGGGATTTGAGCAGCGCAGGGCTCTGAAAAACAGATCCCTGCCTCCTTCCTTGCCAGAGCAGGGAAAGGGAGATGCTCTCTCGCTGCTGGGCTGCGGGTTAAAGTTTCCAGCACCGTGAAAAGAGCCCAGAAAACAACGATTCATCCCGGTGTTACAAAGCCCAGAGTTGGGCTCGGGGCCGTTTTGTCTGGCAGGGGAGGTGTCAAATGCCCTGGCAGCGCCGGGAGCTGGCACCGGCAGAGGCCGCGGGGCTGTGGGAGCGTGGCAAGGGGCCGAGCTCCCGGCGGGACCACCGCGGTGCGNAGCAGCTCCTGAGCCCCTCAGGGTCTCCCAGGAGTCCCAGGGATGGGGACACAGGCACGGCAGCAATGCCTGCTGTGATTGCAGAGGGAAAACAGCCCCGAGCACGGGGCCGGCGCTGTTAATTCAGGGCTTGGGGAGAGATTTCCTCTGATAATTCCCTGGCTTGGCTGTGGCAAAGCCTGGAGCTCTCCAGGGAAGGGCAAAGCGGAGCTTGGTCACCCTCTGCTCGTGGCTCTGCCCTCGGGGTCACTCTGCTGTGGGAATTGGCTGCAAAGGCACCAGGAGGGGCTGAACCCCAATTTCTGCAGTGAGGGGGGGTCTGGCTGCTCCCTCCCATGGGTGACACTCCCAAAATCCAGCTCCCCTCTCGCAGCTAAACCCCTTTAATCCCTCCCTGTCATCTCCACTGGTCCGTGAGGTGTCTCTGCTGCCTGTGGGGTGGTTCAGATGCCCCTCACAATCCCCCCTGGGATCCCTGGGGTTGGTTATGAACCTCTCTCCAGGAGCACAGGCTGGAGAGAGGATCCGATTACAGCAGGAGTGGGTTTCGGGGCCCCTGCTCTGCTCATAATGAAGTGTAATCCTAGAAAAACATGTTGCCAATTACACTTCAATTGAACCCAGATAATGATGCTTAGGCAGGGCCCAGAAAAGATGGAGCCTGGACAGTGAATTCCTTTCTAATGGAGAAGAAAAGTGTTCCTCTGTGGCAGGTCTGGGCTGTGATGTGAGCAAGAGCCTGAAACAACCAATCTCAGGATCCCATTGAAATGGGTTTTATCAGTGGAAAGAGCATTAATCTCTCAAAAACACATGTTTATGGGAAGTTTGCTTTGGAGATGTGTGTGTTCCTAGCTGAAATCACTTTGGAAAGGGAGGAGGAGCGGGCCTCAAAGCTGCTAAAACAACACTTTCCCAATTCTTCTGGTTCAAAGTAACATTTCATTTGGAAATGTAAGCTAATAACAGCCCGGCTTCTTGACCACTTCTCACAGTGAAAACAAAACACCAGACTTTAGAGTAACAAAGTGCCGTGACCTGAAGGTTTCACTCCCTTTTTTCAGTTTACAAACACTGCCCAGACGTCAGTTTTCCACTCCAGCCCACCGCGGCTGCTCCAGGCCGCCGCTGCTTCACTTCAGAAGGGAGAACGATGCGCTTCGGTCCCAAAAAACCTCTCGGGGCGGGGTTGGGAGGGGAGCCGCGCTTTGCTGGGCCGGGGCAGGCGTGGGCGAAGGGCAAGGCAAGGAGCCGGGATTTGGCTTTTCCGGAGCTGCTGGGGAATTGCAGACACCTCGGTGCTGGCGGCTGCAGCGTGGGTGAGCTGGCAGAGATGGCTGAGGGAGATAAGGGAGCACCCCGGGAGGCCACGGGAGAACGCGGGTGGCTTGGCTGGCCCGAGCGGCGACGGGGGGGGCTCTTATCGCCGCCGCGGTCTCTGCGAGAAGGGCTTTGGGAAACCCACGTGTTGCCAGATCTCAAGCGCTGATTATTTTCTTCAAAATAAAAGGCATTATTTTCGTACTGGGAACCTCCACTCCGGCGCTCTCCCCTCCTTCCCCTCCTCTCTCCGTCTCTCTCCCACACGCACACGTTTTTTTTGCTGCCTTGGGGGATTTGAGCAGCGCAGGGCTCTGAAAAACAGATCCCTGCCTCCTTCCTTGCCAGAGCAGGGAAAGGGAGATGCTCTCTCGCTGCTGGGCTGCGGGTTAAAGTTTCCAGCACCGTGAAAAGAGCCCAGAAAACAACGATTCATCCCGGTGTTACAAAGCCCAGAGTTGGGCTCGGGGCCGTTTTGTCTGGCAGGGGAGGTGTCAAATGCCCTGGCAGCGCCGGGAGCTGGCACCGGCAGAGGCCGCGGGGCTGTGGGAGCGTGGCAAGGGGCCGAGCTCCCGGCGGGACCACCGCGGTGCGCTGCCAGCCCCGGCCCCAGCGCGGTGCCACCGGCAGCGGCCGCTGATTCATCCCGGCCCCGGGGGCCCTTCGGAGCGGCGTCCTGGAACGGCACCGCTCCTCCGAGGAGCCGCTTTCCATCGGAACCGGGAGCCTTGCGCCGCTCGGAGCCGGGCAGACATGTGTGTGCGTGTGGGGCTGGATGATGTTGATTTTTTTTTTTATTTTTTTATTTTTTTTTCCCCCTGAAACAACTCGAGGCTTTATCAGTCCCATCTCTTTCCCACGGTTTTCTGTTGCCAGTGAGGTCACTGGTCCCTTTAAACTGGGGCTGAGGCCAATGAGCGGCGGGTGGAAGGGGGGCCGTGGGCAGGAGGAGGAGGAGGAGGGGTGGGGGGGACATGAGACGGTTCACACAGACTGTTCCTTTTACAGGAAGACTTGGGATTTCGACCAGCGAGCGGGGAGGAGGCGGAGGGGCGAGAGAAGGGAGGGGGGGCCCTGGGAACCGGGGAGCGCCGGCGCGGCCGCGTAATCCGTCACTCCCGGGAGATGGTGGCTCATTAACCCATTACCCGGGAGGTGGGGACGTGCCGGGAGGGAGCCAGGCAAGGAGAGCCGGGGGTGGGAGAGGCAAGAACGGGCAGGGGAGGAGCCGTGCGGAGCCCGGGCACGGACACACAGAGCGCTGCCCCGAGCACGGCGGGCAAGGACGGCGGCGGCAGCGGCCACCGGGGCCACGCGTGGGGCAACCTCGGCGAGCCCAGCGGCTTCTCTCCCCACGCCAGGATGAAGCGGCTGTGCGAGGAGAGCTCGTCCGACACGGAGTCTGACGGCACCATCGACGTGGGCCGGGAGGAGGAGTACAGGTGAGGGCAAGGCTCCCGTGCCACGCGGGTGTTTTGGGGTCCCCCGGCACCGCTCCCCCCGAGCTGCTCGGTGCCTGCCGGGGCACGGCTCGGGAAGGCACCGGGTGTGCTACGGCTGCACCGGGGCACGGCACCGGAGGGCACCGGAGCTGCCACCGCCGCACCGGGAGTCCCTCGCACCTCCTTAACCCCTCGGGGTCGGGCTGGTCCTGCGGGGACAGGCAGGATGACCCCAGAGTGCCGCCCAGGGCTGGTGCTGGCCGTGGGACTGACCCCTCAAGGGAACCGGAGTGGCCATACAAGTGTTAAAGCTGTGTTAGGATCTTCCAGAGAATCCCATCAAAGCCAGAGCGGTGGAACCCCCTGCCAGGTGGGAGAAGGGCAGTGGGAGCTCCTTCTCTGCACCTCGAGGTGGGGCAGCCCCACATCCCCGCACTCCCGGCAATCCGAGGGTTTAATGTGGAAGAAACCGAGAGGTTTTTGCATGAGCAAAACGCTTGTGCTGTGCTGATGCATTCGTAACGCACCAGCTGCGGCTGGGATGTGTCAGGGAGGGAGCCCGAGCAGGGGAGGGCTGCCCCGGTGCCCCTGGGCACTTCGCAGGCTCTGTCCCATCGCTGCTGAGCTGCACTTTCAGCTCCGGGGCTTTGCTGCTTGTGAGGGAATTGGTGAGGACAGGAGCCGCGTGTGGTTCCCCAGGTGATGCCCTCAGGCTTCCCCTGGCAGCCCGGGTTCCCAGGCTGGGTCAGCCCTCCCAGGCTCCGAGGGTTCAGACGGCGCAGGGGATGAAGGAAAGGCTCTGTTATTTGTTCCCATCCAAAAAAAAAAAAAA
>VWYE01019990.1:25006-44592 GCA_013398995.1 Alaudala cheleensis
TTTTTTTTTTTTTTTTTGGTGTGTGTCTCTTGGTTGTTATAAGAAGAGAGAGGGAGCCCTGTGCAAAATTCAACAAAGCTCTTATTTGTCCTGAGACCTCAGCACAGCCCCTCTGTCCTGTTCCAGTTAACAGGATGGAGATCACAGCTCCAGTAAAGAAGCCTCTGGCTTGCTTACCACCCAGTTTTGGCTTGCTGGGGACATTGCTGGCATCCAGGCTTTGGTTCAGGGCTGTAACTTGGTCTGGAACATTTGTTTAGATATTCAGTTTGACTGCACTGCAACAAAGGGCTGCATTGTCACCAGAGACCCCATCAAGCACAGTGGTCCAGCGCTTCACTGTGCTGTGACATTCTCTGTTTTATTGCTTATGGTCTCATGAAGCTGCAAGTTGGGAGCAGAAGCCTGAAAACCAGCGGTTGGTTGCTGATTTCTGTGGCTTTCAGCTTTCTCAGCCCAGCTGTTTCGCTTCTGTGACACTGGTTTTTAAAGGGAGTGTCCATTTTTGGGAGCCAGGCAGAGGGAAGTGGTGCTAAGCTGTGCCTTGAGGAGACACTGCCCTGAGTGGAACATCCCACTGGCAAAGGCAGCCCGATCCCATCTAGCCCAAAGACATGTCTCCAGCAGTGAAAACGGATAGAATCCAATAGGAACAAATTCCTCCTTCCTAAGCACAGCTCATGAAACCTCTGGCTGGTCTCACACGGAGTGAGAGGCTCCCTGACCCTGGCAGGGTGAGATAAGCACAGATCTGCTCTCAGTCCCTTGGGACACCCACTTGGCCGCCTGCTTCGGGAATATCACCCGGCAGCAAAGTGCCTCAAGTGACATACACAGTGCATTTAGAGAGGGCAGTGAAATCCAAGTGCATTCCTGAGCTCTGCACGGCCCTTCCTCTCTCACCCGTGTCCTCCTCTCCCTCCAGGCTTCCTGGATGCCCGGGCTCTGGCCGTGGATTACAGGAGCATCGGCTTCCGCGAGTGCCTCACCGAAGTTGTCAGGTACCTGGGAGTCCTCGAGGGCCAAAACGCTGCCGACCCCATCCGGCTGCGACTCCTCTCGCACCTGAATAATTACGTGGCGGAAATGGAGCCTTCGCCCGTGGCCGCGTCGCTGCTGCCCATCCAGAGCTGGCCGTGGTCCTTCCTGCACGGCCCCGTGCAGATCCCCAGGAGGGAGGCTGCTCCCGCTCCGCTTGTTTTGACTGCATCCTCCCTGGCGTACCCCAGCCCCGCAGTGAGGCCGGCCCCACTCCGCAGAGTCCCCGGAGAGATGCTGCCGTCCCGCCGGAGCTTCCTGGCCGGCAGGATGGGCTCCTCCAGCCGCAGGGCTCGGGGCTCCGGCTCGGCCGCGGCGGTGCCGGCAGGGCTGAGGATGCCTTCGCCTGCTGGAGCACTGAGAGAGGGCTCGTCCAAGAGCAGCCAAATCGCCACGTTCCTCTTCTCCCCAGCCTCTGCCGGCATCCCTGTGCCGCCAGCTTACGCCGCACCGCCCGTCTTGGGCGCCGCCGCGCAGGGACCAGGGATCAGGGTTGGGACATCCAGGATCTGCCGCTCGTGGGCGACGGAAATCGGGGCTTTCTGACCCTCCCTTCCCCTCCGGGAGACAGGAGTTCTTCAAGCGCTCGTCGCCCACAGGGCTGAGAACAAACTCGGTTGAAAAGGCAATCTCTCCTGCTTTGCGGAAGCCAAGGATCCATAGAGAAAATTCTCTCTGCTCTTCCCTCCCTTCCTCGCACCGCCCCTCCTCGCCTCGCCATCGCACGTCCTCTCCCCTCATGACGCCTGCAGATGTAAATCACATCCAGTTCCATGCACTTGTCTGCACGAGGCCACGCTCCAGACCCTTCTGGCTGCGAGGGAGGGGGTGGCACACGCAGATCCCAACCCCGCTCCTCCTCCAGCAAAACCCCTCTGCAGAACCCAGCCTTGCTTCTCCTTTGGAAAACAGCCAGCCTTGAAATACTGTCTTTATTTCCCCGGGGGGACTCGGAGCTGCCAGCCAGACTCGTTCGTGCTGATTCCCTGCAACGCATCCCCCCCTCAGCTGCAGCGCCGAATTTCGGTGCGGTGGGATGGGCACAGCTCACACCCTGTGCCCAGCACTGCTGGCACCCACAGGGGCAGGCTCCAGTCCCCCTCCAGCTCCCGAAGAGAACCGGCTGCCTGCTAATCCCCGTGCTTTCCTCTCTGCATTACCAGCTTTTCCCACTTGTGTGCCCTTAAGGTGGAGTGAGGCAGCGGCTTAGCAGGGCTCGTTCCCACAGCCCCGGCTGAGATCGGCTGAGATCCCGCCGCTGTGCCAGGGCCTGTGCTTGGGTTCCTGGCACAAACCCCGCTGGAGCAGCCCCTGCCCCGCGAAGAGGTGTGAAGAGGTGAGACGGAGGATTTCAAAGGGACGCCTGTCACGGAGGGGGAAGGCTCTGACGGCCAAAGTGAGAAGAAAACGCCTTTCCCTCTGCCAGCCTCCCTGCTGGAGCTGTCTGTCCTCCACCCCCTGCTGAACGGCCGTGACTGCAAAGGGGGAAAAATGGGTTGGAGCAGCCGGAATTTGAAGTGCCTCCCTCGTTCTCCCTGAGCCCAGCATCCCTCACCCTCCCCTCCCACAATGTATCTGTTTTTCCTTTCTCCAGCACCGTGTTTGGGTCTCACACCTCTCAATCCCCCTCCCCGGGCCGGGACCAAAAGCCACTGGGGTGTCACTGCACTTGTCCTGAGTCCCTCCCTGCCTTGCCCTGTGTGTCCCTAAGTGACTGACACAGCAGATCACACCTCTGCTCCTGCAGCTGGCCTCCCCTCCTCACTCCTTCGGGCAGAAAGAACAGAAACTTGAGGCTTTCAAGCCACCCTGCCCCCTGTGCCAGCAAACAGACAGGGTGTCCCAGTGCTCCCCCTCACCTGCTCCCTGCATTTGTGCCTTGACTTGCTGGGATACACGTGCAGAATATCCCGGACCCAGCTGCATGCCCGACCCTTGCCCACCCCCACAGCACTCCCGACACGGAAAGAGAGAGAAAGGTCAGTGCAAAGAAAGGTTAAAAAAAAGAGGGAGAAGATCTCTTTTGAATAGGAGAAACTCTTCCCATGCCTCAGGTCAGAGGTGCAGCCGGTTGGGCTGTGTGGATGAGCTGTTGTTTTCCTCCCTGCAGATGGTATCTGCCATGTGCATGTCAGTGTTTGTATCTGCCACTGTTTGGGAAGGGAGTCCCTCCCAGCTGTTTTGATGGAAGTCATCGCACTTAACACACAGAAACGCCTCTGCTGCTTCTCACCCTTGTCCTCAAGTGCAGGAATCAGCCAGGAACAACAGATTCCCTTTTTAATAAAGTCACAGGAGGGGAATCCTCGTGGGCCCTGGCTGTTCCTGCGGCTGGTTTGTGCACTAGAAGCTCACGGCCTCACTCTCCACTGTGCAGTGCTCTTAGATTCACGAGCTGTGCCATCAGCAAAGGTGTCAAATAAAGTCTTTCAAACCCCTGTCCTGGCTGTGAAATGTAGTGTTGAAGTGAACCTGATGTGCTCCTCCAGCCTGCCTGGATCACCGAAGGGACCTGTGAAGGTCATTGAGGAGAAGTTTTGGTGGCAGGTTTCGATTCCTGAAAAGCTTCAAAAAGGAAAAGGTAAGATGCAGCTTTTAAGGTGACATCCCCTCTAATTGTTTTATAGCTCTTGGTCATTCTGGCCCCAAGAGTTTTTACTTCAGAAAACGAGTCAAAATCAGCCGGGTATTCACCAGGCTTGCCCTGAGATTGGCAATAATTCACAACTCGAGAATAAATAATTTCGTTTAGGGTCTACAAAAGTGTCAGGGAGAACCTTACAGCCAGACTGAGGGCTTGCCCTGGTCTCCTGACCCTTTGCAGCCGGGACCAGAATAACCCCTGAGGCATCTCGCTGTCGGGAAACGCTTTGGACTAAACAAAGAGCCACAGCTGAGAGCCTGTCTCTGTTTTGAGGGAAGCACCAGTAAATGATCCCTCTTCGTGAAAGATGCTTGGGAGAATTTTACTGGGGAATGGTGGGAATTCGACTTCCTTTCCCATAACTCCTCCTGGCTGCAAAATGCCTTTCAAAACCGCCCATAAATCCCTTCCTTAAGTGCTGTGCGGGGAATTGCTGGAAGGGAGCAACTGCAGCTGTGATGGAGTAATGCAGCATCCGTCTGGCAGCGGGGAGAAAACTTCAGGAGCAATAATAGGGCCATTGATGACGGCTCGTCCCGCTGGTGCCTGGGCTGCCCTGACCCGGCTGGAGGCGGCGGTGGGAGCTCAGTGCTCTGGTGTGGCCTCGGCCAGAGAAAAAAACCGAATTACCCTCGGTGGGAGGCAGGCACACAAACCCGGCCCCGCGGGCTACAGCGCTAAAACAAAACAGACACAGTGGGGGGAAAAAAAATTTAAAAAAAGGAACAACAAACCCTTCCTGATCTCCGCGGATCAAACGGGAGCCGGGGTGGGTGGAAGGGCAGCGGTTCAGGCCCGTGGGGTTTTCTCCCCACAGCAACGCGGTGATTATAGATAGAGGAGGAGCTCGGGACTGCAGCTTCATTTTATTTTTTTTTCCCAGGGTTTTCTTGAGCCTAAACTCTAATACACATCCTGGCAACTTTTGATCTACCCTGCAGGGGAAATCCCCGAACTCTCCGTGCACTCCCTTCATCCTTGTTCTTCAGGGCAAAAAAAAATCCTGTGGGAAGGCGTGGGCTGGGTGTCTCAGCGGTGTCAAACCAGGCTCCCACCCCGACACGGCTGGAACAAAACAGGCTCCTGACGAACGAGCTGGGAGGGCACAGGGACACTCCCGGGCCGTGGGAGCTGTGCCGTGCAGCAGGTGCTCCAGGAGCGAGTCCTGCTCTCCCAAATTCCCCCGCATGGAAGATGTTGCTTTTCTCTCGCTGCTGCTGCTGTCTGCCCTGGGGGGAATGTTCTCCTCCCTTTCTGCTCGTGGAGCGATCCCTCCCTGCCATCTGCTGGTGAAATCCCAAAGCCGAGGAGGAGAAATCCTAAACCGGGGGTGGGCAGCATTTGGTCGGAACTCTGCCATCTGTGCTGGGAATTGGGTGATCTTTTGGGGTGACCATCCACGACTGAGGCACAGCTCAGAGCCACCGGAGCAGAGCGGCTTGGGAGGCCTCTGGATGATGGATGGGTCACCCACCAGCACCATCCATGGGGACGAACTGACCAGATAAAGCCATTAGCAAATGTTCCCTCTGCTCCAGGGGCTGAGAGAGCCAGCTGGGAGGATCTCAGGTATCACTGCTCACCAGGGACCTCACTGTTTTTGGTGCTGAGGGTCAGTGGGGTCCCCGAGGCGGTTTTGTACCCCCCAGCCTGTCCGTGTGGGGAGTGAAAAGGACGGAGCAGCACACAGAGTCCCCTGGGAGGGAGCACAAATGTCACTAAATATGTTTCAAATCAGAGCCGTTCTCGGCGTAGCCACAGCGGCTGCTGCAGCCAAAGGGCGTTTTCATGTGGAAACACGCTCCTTGAGCTGTGCCATGTTTTGACTTCAGCTGTCAAAGCAGGAGCTGAACGCTCCCACAGCGACGTGCCTCGTGTCAGTGCCTGCTTTCCCAGCGGAGGAGGTGGCAGCTGTGAAGGACCAGGCACGAAACAGTGGCAGGTGTGATCCCACCAGTGCAGCACCGTCAGCTGTTGGGAGAACGATGAGGCCAAGAGGAGGAGGAGGAGGAGGATTTGTGCCATTTGTGTTTTTCAAGGCAGAAAATATTGCTTAGCTGTCTTTACCTTTATTCTGCCACTCCTCATTCCACTGTAGTGAAGGGGAAGATATCACATCCCATTTTTATGATAACGTTGTATCCCCCTTTTAAAGCAAATTAAAAGCAATTTAACAATCGAAAAGCCACAATGCCCAGCTAACCAGTGTCTACAATCTTAGTCCCCCTTCACAGGAGCNCCCTCGGAACCGCCGCGCTCTCCGCCGCACCGAGTGAGTCCGGGGTCGGGCACGGCGCCGCCGATCCCGCCCCGGGTCGGTGCCGCGGGGTTAGGGAGGGCTGAGGGGAGCGCGGTGCGCCGAAAGTGCGCGGTGGTGGTGGCGGCGATGGCCGCGCCCTGCCCGCCCTCAGAGGCCGCCGCGTGCTGCGCCGCCACGGCCGCGCTGGTTTATTTATAATACCTTTAGGCTATCAGGCCGAGCCGGTTTTNAGGGTAAGACATCACATCCCATTTTTATGATAACGTTGTATCCCCCTTTTAAAGCAAATTAAAAGCAATTTAACAATCGAAAAGCCACAATGCCCAGCTAACCAGTGTCTACAATCTTAGTCCCCCTTCACAGGAGCCTGAAGGTCACTGATGAATCACTGAATCCTGCACTGCCGTGTCCTCACGCTCTGCTGAAGATGCTGGAAATAGATAATTACGGGTCTCCCTGGAGCTGATCTCGTGAGTGTGAAGCCACGGGACAGCAGCACAGAGGGGGGAGGTGGATCCCACTCCCATTCCAGCAGCTTTCTGCTGGGAGCTGTTTAAGCCTCACTTTGGGAAGAGGCACTGGCAGTTCTTTTCCATGGGGAGACGTCAGGACTCTCCGTGCCCCTCCAGGGCAGCCCGTGATGGGAGCTGGCACAGAAATTCGTGCTTATTTGAGGAAAAATGATGCTCTGAAGAGGGGGAGGAGGTTGTGGGAACAGCTCCAGCTCCAAACACTCCTCACCCCGCTGCCAGTGACACCTCCAAACCCAGAGGAGCAGTGAGGAGAATGATCCCAGAGGGATTGTTTGTTCTCCTGGTGCATTCCTCTGCTCCATGAGTCCCATGGTCTCACTCTCCCCAGGAGGCTTCCCTAAATTTTTAGCGTTTTTTGGTGGGACTGAGCTGCCCTGTGAGACATCTGCACTCCTAAGATGGGGTGGGAGGGAAAACAACCCCAAAAACTCTTCTGGGGTTTGTTGCTGTGGGTCCATCTCTGTGCCAGCTGCCTGCAGGGGATTGTCCCTAAAACAGTAAAAAACCTTGAGGTCAAGCTTGTGTTTTAGCTTATGGGTGTTGCTCCTTGCTGGGTAACACTGAGCAGAGTCTGGCACCATCCTCTGATATGTCTTTGAGATATTTTATGGTTTTATGGGATCCCCTCTCAGCCTTCCCTCCTCCGGGATAACCAGGCCCAGCTCCCGCAGTCTCCCCTCATGAACGTGATGCCAAAATCACCTTTGCAACCTCTGCCGAACCCCCTCCATCACCTCCTTGCCTCTATTACCCTAAAACTAACCAGGCAAGCCGCATCATTCCCAATAATTTAACTCCAATCATTCCAAAAGCCGGGCCCGTTCTCCCCGGCGCCGGCCCCGAAATGGCGGCGGAGTGTCCTCCGGGCCGCTGGGCGGCGCNAGGCGTGTTGGAGTTTTATTTATAGGTATTTTTAATTATTATTTCCTCAGAAAAACCAACGGGCCGCCGCTCTTCAGAATCCGGGCGAAATCGAAGCAAAAAAAAATATTAAGAGACGTTGGTGTTTAGGAGGTTTTCGCCTCGGGAGCCGGCGTGTGAATTTTGGCGTCTTATCCGATCCCTGCTCTCCAGGAGGCTTCACTTGGGGGTGTTTCTGCTGATTTGGAAGCTTGCACAACCCTCTCAGCTGCTCTGTGTCCCTTTCCTTGCCCCAAAGCTTCTGCCGGCCGCAGCTTGGGCTTCAGCTAAGAGTTTTAAGTGTTCCTGCCAGAATTAATCTTTATAAGAAGCTCCAGACCCCCGAGTGAAAACAGCCCCCCAGTGGTCGAGAGCGCCGAGGGGAAGATGAACACGGCCGCCAGCAGTTACCCCATGGCCTCGCTGTACGTGGGGGACCTGCACCCCGATATCACCGAGGCCATGCTCTACGAGAAGTTCAGCCCGGCTGGCCCCGTGCTGTCCATTCGGGTCTGCAGGGACATGATCACCCGCCGCTCCCTGGGCTACGCCTACGTCAACTTCCAGCAGCCCGCGGATGGTGAGTGACAATTGCAGCTTTTTTTTTTCCTCCCCCAGCAGTTCACGTGTAGCTGCCCACTGCAGCGTTTACAGGGTGAGTCGTCCCTTTCTGGTGATTGAAACAGTTTTTTTTGAAAGTGTAAAGGTGAAGATCTTGCTCTGATCCACCCCTCCAAACTGTGCATCCACCTTGAGATGCTCCTCATCTCTGTGGAGAGACACAGATCCTCGAGGCCAGACCCTGGTGTCTACAAAATGCCTTGCAGATGCACTTCTGAGTAATATCTCTTTTAGACAGGCCTCTTTCTTGCACTGATTCCAAATTTTGGAGATCAGTTTTTGTTCTTCGCACAAGAAAATAATTCCCGCTGTGTTTCCCTTCATTCTGGGGTAGTTTGGGGTTGTTTCTGTGGGGATTTGTGCAGCCAGTCCTAGCAGATAAAGTTCAGAGTACTCAGCCCTGGTTAAATGCTCATTTAAGTGGCTGTGGCTGCTCCAAACACTCCCAGTTTAATGAATTTAATATCTGCTGTGTTCAAGCAGCTGGATGTGCCTCCCAGTTTGGGAAGTTTTCTTGCTTTAAAGTGAAATAAAACAGTTTCTTCAACGTGTGGAAAACCAGATTATCTCATGTGCAGAAGCCACCTTTGCTTTACTCTTGCCAGACTCTTCTTTTCACACTTCCTTTCCTGCTCCAAGCCAGGTGTTGCAGAGCTGAAGCAGCACGTGAAAGATGGGACAGGAGAGGTCGTTTTGGAACACGTCTTTTCTGGAAGGAAAATGGGTCAGCGTTTTCTGCCCCAGTTTTCAGAGCTCTGCCTGCTGACTGCTGCAAGTTTGTGCTGGGGTTTAACAGCATCTCTACGTGATAGAGGCATCCAAGTAGAGATGAGATTTCCCCTTGAATTCAAAATCAGTTTACAACAGCACAGACTTCAGCAACAAGTATCATTTCCTTTAGCCTGTAGTAGGATTTTTCTGACTTTACATATTTGCAGAGCTTCCATCCTCTCCCGGGGCAGTTCCTTCTGATGCCATTTCCCTGGACTGATCTGACTGAGCACTTTTGATCCTTTCCCTTGTTATGCTGATTAAAAGCTGACTTGCACCTCACTGCATAATTCCTCATTCATGGCACTCTCAAAAAGGCTTTTTTTTGGGCCATGTATTTGTGTTTTAAAGATTCTCAGAGAAGGAAGGAACCAGAGAGTCTGTATTTGAGTGCCTCTCACAAAACCACTTTGCTAAATTTACGTGCTGAACAAAGTTACCCCAGCTCACCTGCCTTCCTTAGGCTCTGATCTCATTTTGCAGGATCAGAGAAATAAAAACAAGCAGCAGAAACAAAGCCAGGAAGGAACTCCAGCTCGGTTTAGATAAATTCTGGGGAGATGGGGTGCAGAAGTGCAGATAAAATTCTCTCAAAGCAGAGAAGAGTGATCTCAGAAGGCATCAGGCTGGTCCCATGTGCTTTAAGCATTCTGCACCTCGTGCAAATGGGGGCCCTCCCAACATATTCCAAGGTAATCTTTTATGGTAATAAATAGGCAGGAATTTAGGGGGAGGTTGCACCATTCTGGGCTGCTGGGGAGGCAGCAGACATTTTAGGAAGCTCCTGGACTTGAATTGATACTCGGAGCAAGTAGGTGGTGTCCTGTTACTGGCAGGTCTTAGAAGGTCAAGTGGTTTAAACCTAATCGTTGGGTGAAAAATCAGGACAGGGAAACAGCCACACTCCTCCTGCCCTCGTGAGGAGATGTGGGTTTCTGAATTTCTCCTGTCAAACTGCAGTGTGTGTTACCCTGCATAAATAAAACAAAAAAACCCAGCTGCTGCTCTCCATGTAATGCAGCAGGGCATGGACACATAGCTTGGAAAAGGGTTGTGGTCTCTCCAAAACAAACTTGACTATGAAGAATATAATTTTTGTTGTAAAATGCAGACATCTGGACTGTTTTCAAGGTGGCACTTGCCTGCATGAGGCTTCCTGAGAGGAGGAGGGATTCTGTGTTTTCTTCCAGGAATGCATAATCAGAAATGCACTTGGGCTTCATCCCACTAAATCTGAGAAAAGCTGAGGGCAGCACTGGAGGAATCTGGTTGGATTTATGGCTGAGAGTAGGTGCTTAACAGTAATCAGATGGTTTTGTGCTCTGCAGACTTCTTGTGGACACGTTGTTTGTTTGAACTGGTGGTAGGTGTTGATAAATGATAGTCTGCATTTCCCTGGCACCTTTTTTGGAAGGGTGAGTGCTTTATCTGAAGCTGAGATAAATCTGAGGGGTAAATCTGAAGAAAGCAATATTTTAACTTCTTTTTTGTGTGTGTTCTAAAGCAGGACTCTGCCCCTGTGTCCACAGAACAAATCAAGCAGCCAGAACTCTTCCCATTTCAGGGTCATGAGGAGCTCACACTGTCACATCTTGAGCATGCTCTGCACTTCCAGGTTCCTGTGTCCAAACTGGGCCAAAACCTGTGTTTTTCTTTACAGTTTTTTAGCTGCTGGGGGGATGCTGGACAGGCATTGTCTCACTGGCAATAGTCTGCTGCAGAGAGGTTATTTTTAGGGAAAATGAGCTCTGCTGCTTTTGATTGCAGTTTCCTTGCTGTAGTAACCAGGGAATGCTGAATTCTGAGCCTGTCATGCTGTGATAGGCAGGGTAAGGAAACACTTCAAAGTCCTGGCTACTTCAGGCTCAGTGGTGGTTGTTAATATTTATTCTTTTTGGCTGTGAGGAAGGGAAAGGAAACAAACTCGACAAACAAGCTGAATTTCTCCTTTCGTGCATTCCATGCAATTGAGTTCCAAACATTGACAGTCATGAAATGACAACTCGGGGTAATGAAGCAGAGAAACTTGAGTTTGGCTGCAGAGATAAGGTGTTCTGAAAGTGTAGGAAAAACAGAATGTTTCCCAAGCTAAGGAGGATCCCAGGGCTGGGAATAGATTTGTGTTTCTGTAGAAAAGTGTAGATAAACTTGTTTGTTCTCCTCCTTGAAGGCAGTGTAAAGGAGGAGCTGTGCAAGGCAAATTGTGAAGCTAAAAGGAAAAGAGTTGGTACTGACAGAAGCTCATTGCAGCAGCATTTTGTTGTAATTCCTCAGTGATTGAGGAATTTAATTATTTTTAATATGCACCATCTTTTTTTTAAAAAAATAAGATTTGCACTATGGGCATTCCTTGTCAGGACTTTTCTCCTCAGTGACCTAAGGGAGAGACCAGAGGTTTGGGGAGAATAAAACTCCTTGTGTGGAGTTTCTCCTGGGTGAATCTTGGGGTGTGAGGTTGGTTATTGGTCTTCAAACCGCAGCCACTAATTCCAGCATTGTGTTAACTCTGCATCTCTAAGGGAGGTTAATTGCCCTTGAAGCCTGAGGCAAACTGCAGTGAGTGTTCAGGTGAAAATGAAATGAAAAGGAAGCCTGAAAGGGGCTGCGAGCGTGTTTAATGTTCTCTATGAGCTGCAGTTGAGTCTGCTGGAAGGATGACAGGAACCAGTGGGAGAGAAACAGATACAGGAACTGAAATGGCTGAAGCTTTGTGGCTTAAATAGAAGAAAACGAGAAGGTGTTTGCTCAGATGAAGGAAATGAATCAGATGCGCTGGGTGTGAGTCATTCACAGAAGTCTTGCAGATCCTTTACAGGTTTTTTGAGGTCCTGGTTGTAGCGGGGTTGCATTTGCACCTGTGGGTGTGGCACACATCCCTCGGGGAATCCATGTAGGGCTTTCACCACGAGTGTCTGGGCCAATTTTAAGCGTTGTGTAATAATAGAGTGGAACAGTAGCAACCTGTTGAAAGAGCAGTGCAATAGTATCTGCTCTGGGAGCTTGGAAGAACCGGGAGGAACTTCCTGAAGTGCTCTGGAGCCTTCACAGCTCCCCCTGGTTACAGCCACTGCTCCATCTGCTCCTCACCTTCCAGCAACAGCCTGTTCCTGCTGCAAATGGTGTTGTCCACCCAGTTTGTGCCCTTGCCAGCACATGCCTCTGCAGGACCTCTGCCTGCTATAAATAAACACTGCCAAATTTGACGAGCTGCACCGGGTTGCCTGCTGAGCTGCCTACACCAGGAAAGGACTGCAGCAAGAGCTTGCATGGACTTGGAGCAGCAGCTGAGGAATCATTTTAGCCTGGCAGTTCATTGCATTTAACACCTTGGTCTAAACAGAGCTATTGGAGTCCTTTAAATTATCAATTTTTTTTCCCCAAGCAGAGCTTGTTTCCAACTGGATTTGTGTGTGGGGAGAACAGTGATGGTCCCACTTTAATTTAAAAAGCAGCAAGAACAAAAAACACATTTCATAGCACATGAAAAATTCAGAAAATTCAGTGGAAGATGGCACTGGGGGTAGGGAGTGCAGGCTTTGGTAGGCAATATTCCATTGGAATTCCTGGAGGTGGTTTTGGGACATGCTGAGCAGTTACTCAGGCTGCACGAGCCAAGTCATGTGCAAGGTGTTCAGATGGGTCTTTCCCTTGAATTTTCTGCTCCTGAAATCTAATCAGCAAATACCACAGAGTGAAGGTGGCCTGGGAGGGCTGAGCCAAACAAATCTGGCAAACTTGTGTTCTGCCCTGTTAATATTCCTTGATTTTAATGCCTGCCTTTCCATCTCTTTGCCTGCTCCACGCTGGGAATTAAGAGTCTTTCTTTCTTCTCTGCTCGCTCCATGCTGGGAGTGTTTTCTGGCACAGAACAGTGCAAGCATCTCAATTTTATGAACAAGATCCTGATGTGTGTATGTAATGATCCTTTTAATACACCAGCAGGCAGCAGAAATAGCCTCCTGCAGGGGGGTTTCAGTGCAGGTTAAAATGACAGTGCTGGTGTTTGAGAGTTTAGAGATACACTTCCCTGGTAATCAAATGGGCTGTACAGAGTTTTTTTTTTCTCCCCCCACAGAATTTTCTCAACTCTCTTGTCATCTTCAGCTTGAGCAACTTGGGAGTCATTTTTTGGCCACATAAGTTATGTAGAGGCTGACTCATGTCCTCACAGCCAGCCATGTGTTTGTGCACATTTTCCCTGACCTGACAGGGAGATGATCCTTCTCTCTGAATAGAAATGAGGATGGGGAGATGTGAGCTTCATGAAAAGCAAAACAGCCACACAGTCACCTTTTTTTTCCCTTCTTTTTTTTTTTTTTTAACCAGAGTTTCCTGTTTTTCCTTTTCTTCTTTGGGTGGAGTAATTTACCTTTATAATAATTCAGAATACAGCTAATAAACCAGGCATTTTGACATCCCTTTTGCTGAATGTATTGCTATAATGTAAATTTAAAGTCTGTGAAACCTTTTATATACTCAGTGACTGTGCTGCAAAGACACCCCTTGAGACACTGAGTTAAAATCATGGATTAGCTCTGATGATACCCCAGATGTCTCCATGAGCTGAGTAAAATTCAGAGAAAAGGATCACCCACCTCACAGAAACATTTATTTTTTAACCAAGCCCAGAAATGTGTTGTTGGCTTCTCTTGCAGCCGAGCGAGCTCTCGATACCATGAACTTTGATGTGATCAAAGGGAAACCCATTCGCATCATGTGGTCTCAGAGGGACCCCTCCCTGAGGAAGTCAGGGGTTGGGAATGTCTTCATCAAGAACCTGGACAAATCCATTGATAACAAAGCACTTTACGACACATTCTCGGCCTTTGGAAACATCTTGTCCTGCAAGGTGAGATGTGGTTCCATTGTCCAGCTCTTTTGGGGTGGGGACATGATCAGAGATTTGAATGGAGGGAAAAAGGACACTTCTTGTCAAGGGTAAGGAGCAGAATCACAGAATTTTTTGAGTTGGGACATAAAAAACTCATCAAGTCCAACTCTTTAAATCAGCGGCGCCTACAGAGATCAAACCTTGGCATTAAAACTGAATCTCTGAAAGGCAGAGTTGACCAAAAGCTTAGGGATTGCTGAAATTACATCAGATTTGGTCATGAAGTGCAGCAATCTGACACACAGATGGTGTCTGCCTGGTGCTAACCCTTGTCAGGAACTCCCTGATGACGACCTTTGTCAATGACCCATTTTCACCCGCGGCAGAGGAGGGACACTGACACCTGCCTTTGCTCCCTGTCCCTGCAGGTGGTGTGTGATGAGAATGGCTCTAAGGGCTACGCCTTTGTGCACTTTGAGACGCAGGATGCAGCAGATAGGGCCATCGAGAAGATGAACGGCATGCTGCTCAACGACCGCAAAGTGTGAGTGTCACAGGCGGCAGCAGCAGCGCTCACATGCTCCGGGATGCATCTCGGTATTAACAGGGACACACAAGGCACTGGTTCTCCTGGCCCAAGCCTTGGCCTGCTACCTCTCCACTCCAGGGCTGGTGAGTGACCCTGCCCAAGCCATGGCCTGCTACCCCTCCATTCCAGGACTGGTGGGTTTCCCTGACCGAGCCTTGATCTGCCACCAGCGGGCTGGGGTGGGTTCTTTCTAGGGACACTGGGAGTTTTCTTGGCCAGCCACAGCACAGGTGATTTTTCTGGTGGGTCTGTGGTCTGTTTGTTGTCCTCTGCTGTCACCCTTTCTTGTCCCCATTCCCAGTTCCTACTGCACACTCATTATTTTTGCCTCGACGCAAGTCACACATTATTTGTTTGCTCTTTAAATCAATCTGTTTATTGGGATTTTCTTCTTTTTTTTTTTGTCTTACAGATTTGTTGGGAGATTCAAGTCTCGTAAAGAGAGGGAGGCTGAGCTGGGAGCCAAGGCAAAGGAGTTCACCAATGTCTATATCAAAAACTTTGGGGATGACATGGATGATGAAAGACTAAAGGAGCTCTTTGGCAAATATGGTAAATACAGAAATGCTTTTATTGAGGCTGTGAGTTCCATGAAATGTGGCAGTTTGAGTGCTACTGTGTAGTCCCTACCTGGGTCAATTTTAGGCTGAGGACTGGAGCTATTATCTGTAATTTAATAATCTTGCAATATTTTTGATATTTTACTAACCCTGCCCCTTGGTAACAGGTAAAACTCTGAGTGTTAAAGTGATGACAGACCCCACTGGGAAATCCAAAGGCTTTGGCTTTGTAAGCTTTGAAAAGCATGAAGAGGCCAACAAGGTAAGACCAACTTTCATGTTGCTTGGATAACTTCAGAGAAGAAAAACTTGGTTTATCTTGGGAGCCTGTTTCTGAAATGGAAGAAAATCCTGCCTCAGGCATGACCTCTTCTAGATGTGGGAACTGGGAAACCTTTTGCACCTTAATAGCTTGACATTCAAGGGTAACTTGGCATTCCTCCAGTTTCCTAGATCCACAGAGTGCAGTGGTATAACCAAGAATGTTAATTGCTGAAGAAATACCACAGTGCAGGGCTGAAGGAGGAGGAGGAGGGGGGCACCTAGAGCAAGAACATTGCTCAAAAATGGTCTTTTCTAAGCAGAATGCTTGTTAAAACATAGTTTCAATTACAAGAAAGGGCGGGGATGAATTTCCAAGTTAGTTCCCTCTCCGTGGTGTGTCAGCTTGATCTGATAACTTCAGTTTGTCTTTAATGAGGCTGTTGTTAACAGGAACAGTGCAAAGGTAACGTGCAAACTCTGATCTATTGACTGACAGGCAGGGGCACAACGTCAGCTCTGGGCAGTCCTGCTCTGGCAGGATCAGGGGCTGCTCTGCAGCAGCAGCAGCTGAGAGTTTCCTCTTGAACCCTCTGTGCAGGCAGTGGAAGAAATGAATGGCAAGGACATCAATGGGAAAATGCTGTTTGTGGGCAGAGCACAGAAGAAGGCTGAGCGCCAGGCAGAGCTGAAAAGAAGGTTTGAGCAGCTGAAACAGGAGAGACTCAGCCGGTACCAGGTGAATAATCTGCTTCTTTTCTCAGTTTTAAGCACTATTTCTGGTCTGTTAAAGAATTGTTAGAGTAGTTATTGTCCTGTGGGACATCCTGGGTTAAAACACAGAGCTGTCTCTGTGGTATTTGGTGGCAAAGGGGGCATCAGGGCTTAATCTTGGTACTGAAATGTTTAGGAGGATGTGAGACAGCAGGCATGAAGTCTCCTTGACTTTCAGATGGGGATCCCTGGAGGGATGGGAAGGGACAGCACCACTCTGCACTGCTCTCTGTAATTTGTGGCAGAACTGGGTCGTGTCAGAGGGGGCATCTGCAACTCCCCCACTCCTGAGGTGCAGTGCTGGACTGGGGACACGTGGTGATGCCACAGGAAGGCAGAGGAAATCCAGACAAGCTCCCTTTCACCACAGTGGGACTTGTCTCTACGCCTTTGCAACATTTATCACCGTCAGCTCTGGGTGGTGTGGAAGGAACATGATGCTAAATTAAGAGTTTTCAGATAAATTACAGCTCTGGCAGATCAGTAACAGTTGATGTGCTTAAGAATTTTTTTTTTTTTAAATGTTGTGAATGTCATGCTGTTGTCTCCCTTCCAGGGTGTTAACCTGTATATTAAAAACCTAGATGACACTATAGATGATGAAAAACTGAGGAAGGAGTTCTCACCTTTTGGGTCAATAACGAGTGCCAAGGTATTGTGGGATTTGGGGGTTACTTGGATTTTAAAGCCTGAAGAAGGAATTTATTGTCTCACATGGGATTAAAGGGCTGTTCTTAACCTGGTTATTGTGATTCTGAAAACACCTTGGCTAATAAATAGTGGGGTTTTACTGAAAGCTTCATTCCCTTTCCAAAAGGGGAGGCAGGAAGTGGCAGACATGCTTGTTTGAGGTGATAAGCATGAAATGGCACTTCCCTCTTGTGTGTTCAGAACTGCACCAAATCTTTCCCATTCCTTACTGTGCAGTGTGGGCCTGGGGACACATGGTGCTGACAGCAACGCAGAGCAAATCCAGACAGGTGCCTCTTCATGAGAACCTGTCTCTACACCTCTGCAACAAGTTACATCCTACCTAAAAACCTAAACAAGCACAGATTGTTCAGCTCAGCTGTACTGGTACTCCATTAGCACTTGATCTTTACCGCAGGTGATGCTGGAAGATGGACGGAGCAAAGGGTTTGGCTTTGTCTGCTTTTCCTCTCCAGAGGAGGCCACCAAAGCTGTGACAGAGATGAACGGGCGCATCGTGGGCTCCAAGCCCCTCTACGTGGCCCTGGCACAGAGGAAGGAGGAGAGGAAGGCCCATCTCACCAACCAGTACATGCAGCGCATCGCTGGCATGAGGGCCCTGCCTGCCAACACCATCATCAACCAGTTCCAGCCTGCTGCTGGTGGCTATTTCATGCCTGCTGTGCCCCAGGTGAGCTGCTTGGGGAGGGGTTTTGAACCTGTGTTCATCTCACTGAGCCTTTCTTATGCCTGTCAGCAGCAGCTCCTAATGAGGGGGTGCAGCAGTGGAGTTAATTCTGGGACTTGCCACAGCTGCCTGTTCTCTTAATCCGACCTGAGTGTTGAGTCCTGGCAACAAGGCTGCCAAAACACGTTGTAAACAACGTTTGGGATGCACTTGGATGTTTCCTCTGAGCTGATCTGATCTTCCCCCAGGCTCAGAGCAGACCCACTTACTATGCACCCAACCAGATGACACAGATGAGACCCAACCCACGATGGCAGCAAGGAGGGAGACCTCAAGGTGAGAGTGCCAGAGGCTGTTTGGGTTGTAGAACCCTTTGGGGGCTGTACTTCCCCAGCAGGAACAATTACACTTCCCTTTGTGTAGGGCCAGGGGCTGCCCTCCGATCCTTGCACATCCCTTCCAACTCAGCCTATTTTGATAAAACACCACAATTCCCTGATTCTTCCCCATGCCACCACCCCTGTAGCTGACTGCCCTGCCTTGCCAGCTGCCTCCCTGCTGAGGATTTCCCCTCATTCCACCCTTTTAGGCTTCCAGGGGATGCCCAATGCCATGCGCCAGTCGGGGCCCCGGCCCGCCCTGCGCCACCTGGCCCCCGCCAACGCCCCGGCCTCCCGCGGCCTCCCCGCTGCTGCCCAGAGAGTTGGTAAGAATTGAGTCTCTTCCTGAGCTTTTCCCCTTCTCTGGGAGGGAGGGAGGATGCTGTTGGAGGCTTGATTTTGACTCCCAAAGGTGGTTGTCAGAGCTGGGGTGTCTGCGAAGGGCAGAGCCGGCGCCCGCCTCGTTCCCGTTCCTCGCTGTGCAGTGCCAGGTCTGGGGGGCTTTTGGTGCTACAGCACAGCAGTGGGAATCCAGATGGGTCCTGCACTGGTTTGGGACTCATCTCTACACCTCTGCAACACCACTCAGAAATCTCTGTAGCTTATAGGTTTTGCTTTCAGAGGAGAGCATCCAAATTAATTTTTTTTCCAGTGATCAGCTGTAAAATAAAAGGTGTGGAATCTGTGGCTTGGTTCTAGGCAGAACAGCCCCTTCCTGGAGTAGCCAGCTACACTTTGGTTTCTAAAGAAGCATCAGCATGCAGAGCATAGTTTGAATTCAGAATTAAAACCAGACATCCCAATTTGTCTGCATGTTTGTCACAGTGTTCTCCTTCCTTTGCAGGTGTTGGCACAGCAGCACAGAACCTGGCTCCCCGTCCTCCTGTAGCTGCCCCTGCTCCCAGGGCTGTCCCTCCTTACAAATATGCCTCAAGTGTCCGCAGCCCACACCCAGGTGTCCAACCTCTGCAGGTACCACCAGGGGCTGGGCTGGGAAGTCCCTGCAGCTTCACATGCAACTGAAGTATTTTTATAGGAACTGCAAGCTACTTTTACGACCCAGACACTCCTAATTTGGAATTTAAAAACCAGGCAGTTGTGCCTTTGCCAGGGGAACCCTGGTTGGTTTATCTGTCTTGTACTCACAAGCCCTTTTACTGGCTGTAAGGATATTTTTCTTGGTTCTTTGTTCCTGTTTTACAGCCCTTTAAGTCTCTCTCCTCTTTGCCAAGTTCTCACTGGGGTATCACTGAAAGAAAGAGCACCATCCACACCTGGCTTTCTCAACATCTCATGATGTTTGATCCAGTTTTTTTAAGATATTTACAGTGTTCCTGTGTGACATTGTAGAGTTTTGAGCTCAAGACTTGCAGGGAGTGTTTGTGAACCAAGGGCACCTTTACCTGCCCTCTTCTGAAGCTGAGGTTTGCTGTAGGCTTGACAAAGTTTGTGTTTTAGGAGGGGAAACATCTTAAAATTGTCTAATTATGAAGCAATCAGCCTCAAGGTTATTTCAGAATCCTTCTCTGCCCTTTCCAGGCACCTCAGCCTGCAGTGCATGTGCAGGGCCAGGAGCCACTCACAGCCTCCATGCTGGCTGCTGCCCCTCCCCAGGAGCAGAAACAGATGCTGGGTGAGTAAAACCCCCACTGCTCACCCAGCATTCTTCATCCCCTCACTTTTCAAAGATCAAACCTTATCTTGCCTGAACTCCTTTTTCCCCCTCAGGAGAACGTTTGTTCCCTCTGATCCAAGCTATGCACCCCAGCCTGGCAGGGAAGATCACAGGAATGCTGCTAGAGATTGACAACTCAGAGCTGCTGCACATGCTGGAATCTCCAGAGTCCCTCCGCTCCAAGGTGAGCTCCTGTGGTCCTTCTTTGTATCTTGGGGGCCTCTGAGCAGGGAGGAAATCTCACTGGATGTGTGTCCCCAGGTGGAGGAGGCTGTGGCAGTGCTGCAGGCTCACCAAGCCAAGAAAGAAGCTGCTCAGAAAGTGGGTGTGGTTGCTGCTACCTCTTGAACCAGGATTGACTGGTGAGTGTC
>VWYE01019992.1:0-26432 GCA_013398995.1 Alaudala cheleensis
AAAAAATACAAACATTTCCTCTCTCAACATATCAAGGTCAGCTGAAATAGCTACTGTGAATTTAAGTTTAAAAGTAGATTTTCAGTTCAGGACTTTTGTCCACCAGTTTCTTAAAATGGTTTTCAGAAGCCAAGGTTTGCCCTAGGTTTTGGGGGTATTTTAAAGTGCATAACATTAGTTAGTAATTAATTTTTTTCTGTTTTCTACTGGATGACTGTCAAAGTTTTGGCTTATAAGCTGGACAGGGAAAGCCCACACATCAGTAGTTTATCTAGGCATGCAAACTTGATGGGTGTAGGTTCACTGTACAGCTTCAAGATACATTCCAGAAAGATACAACAGCACATTGTTCAATGTGTTGTGTTGGGTTGACCCTGAGTGTATGCTAAGTTTCTAGCAAAACCCTTATGTCAGTCACTTCTTCAATTGGGCAGGCAAGAGAAAATACGACAAAAGGCTTGTGGGTTGAGATAAGGGCAGGGAGAGATCTCTCACCAGGTATTATCATAGGCAAAACTGACTTGACTGGTGAGAACTAATTTAAAATTAAATTATCAAATCAGATTAAGGAAATAAAACCAAATCTTNCTCCAGTGGAGGCTCTCCAGTGGGTCATAGTCTCCTTCAGGAATCCACCTGCTCCATGGGCTGCAGATGGATCTCTGCTCCATCATGGGCCTCCCTGAGCTGTAGGAGAGCAGCTGCCTCACCATTGCCTTCACTATGGGCTACAAAGGGATCTCTGTTCCAGTGCCTAGAACACCTCTTCACCATCCTTCTGCACTGCAGGACTGTTTTTCTCACATATCCTCACTCCTCTGACTTCTGATAGCTTGGAAATTTCTTTCCTAGCTTCTTAAATATATCCCAGAGGCACAACAACTGCTGCTGCTGGGTTCAGCTTTGGGCAGTGGTGAGTCCATCCTGGAGTCAGCTGGCATTGACTGTGCTAGACATGGGAAATGCTTCTGGCAGCTTCTTCAAAAGCCACCTCTGCAGTCCCTTGCCATGCAAACACAATACACCTGTAAGCCTGCAAAGGCAATGCATTTCTTTAAATGCTTGAAGCCCCAATGTGATTCTGATTTTAAGCCCAGAATATGTAGTTTAGTACTAAATTTATTACCAATTCTCAGGCTTTCAGGTGTTTTGTGCCCTGAGAGTTGATGATAAAGTTTGAAAGAGAGCCGAGGCCAGGGCAGCTGCTTTGGAAAGTTGTTTATTCTATCATTATCTCTAAAAGTTCTCTCGGTCCAGCATGAAGTTTGCAGAAAGTCAGAAAAGCGAGATCTGACCTACCCACAACTACACCTTTACTTTTATGATCTAAATTACTTCAACAATGTTTTCTTTTAAGTACCAATAACTATGACCAATGTCAGACAGTGAGACTTCACCTTGACCCAATCAGAAGGCCCTCACCCTTGCGAAGATGGAGGGGAAGAAGAAGCAGGAAAAGGACAATAGACACACCCAAATTCCTCCATCTTTACCCCTTTCTACCTATACAGTAACATCTAAAAATTCTACTTCTCACCCTGTGACATAACAATAATCATACTAATTAAACCCATGTGGTTTGCATCTCCTCTCTCAGATGTGGCAGCTTTTTCCAGGGTGTTAAATCAAAGGCATAGGTATTTTTGACTCTTTCCCAAGATCCTCGGGGTCTCAAGCCTCCAGAAGTACCCAAAAGGGTGACCCGGATTCCCACACAAAACTAAGGTTCATCCTATGTCCCCTGTCTCAAGATAGTGCTGTTTTCACTTTACAGAAGTACAAGGGACATTCCCAAGTGGCTGCCAAGTATCTGGGTGCTCACAGTGAGTAATCAGTAATCAAAGTGAAGAGGTATGAGTAATTTTTTCTTGTTTCATGTCCTTTAATATTTACTCATCTTTAGATTCTGACATACAATCCAGAAGAATTTATACACTGTATTAAAAAAAAAAATCATTAAATTTACATTTGTCCAGCATTTGGTATTTATATAAGAACAGTTGGATATAGTATCCTTCCATTTCATCTAACAGGATTTTGCATGATATATTATGCTTTGAAACTTAATTTTACAGTATATTTTCCTTATGCACAAATCTGGTGGCTTAGTTTTTTATTATGTATGTCTTGACCATTATTTATGATTTTATTTTTAACTTTTTTTTGAAATCTCTTAAAACCCACTGATCCAATTTCTGCAATGGTTCAAACAGACAAAAGAACCACGGGTTCCAGTGATGCTGTGCCAGTTTATTTCAGAAGAGAATTTGGGCAAGATGAAATTAAGCTCTTTTTTTTAAATGCTAATTTTCTAAAAGATCAAAAGGGAGGCGCGAAAGAAATTTTATTATAATCAAATATCAGACACTGACCACCAGCTCTAACTAAGACAACAAAATCATTGCCATTCAGTGAATTAGCCCCTAAATGGAACTCTGTACCTGCACTGTTGTTGCCATGTATTCTTGAGTATGAGGTCTTGGTCCACCTGTGCAGAGCTCAAATGGTCTTTGAACCTCCTGTGGTTTTGCATCACAGCCCATGCAGTCTCTATCTCCATTAACCCCTAAGAAAAGTCCTTAAAAATAACTACTTGGATGTGCTTACTAAAAAACGTTTGGGATTCAGTTGTTTCTTTTCGTCTCTATGCCTTTTCCATTCCAGAAATTGCAACCTGCTCCAGCTGCTCCAAGCTATCCGGCAAAGCTATCCCCAACATGGAATTCACCTCCCCTGGCCACCGTGTCCATCACAGGATGCTACTGGTGACATCTCCTAAGGTGAAACCCAGCAGTGTTCACCCTAAAGTGTCAGCTGGCACAATGAAAAGGATGTGCCGTATCACAAAATAGTATTTAGAAAACAAATTATAATGTATACTAGGGAGGAAAACCAACTGAATTGCAAAATTACAAAGAGAACAGTATGTCAGACCCCCCATGCTATGCAAACTCCTGAATATTTTCAGTTGTCATTAATGTAAATCCTGCTGCTATCATCTCCCTGGTCCTGCTTGTTTTTTTCCCTGTGGTTGGGGTCACGCAATATATCCATATATGTATATCTAGCCAGGGATATATACACATATGTTTGTGCTTCAGGGTACAGGAGAATGGAAAACAAAGCCCAGACCTGCAGGAAAGTATGATTTTCTGTCATCTGTGTATTGTTTTTTTCCTGTGGTACCTAAAACCCAACCAGTTGTAGCTGCCTTTACAGTTGGATTAAGAAAGTAGAGTTTTTACCCCAGAGGTTTTTATTTTCCAGGTCTTTGCCAAATCAACATCCAACTTACGTGTGAAAGCATCTGGCTGTCCTTTATTTACTGTCAGAACAATTTACAGTCAAGTGTAGCAAAACCTTCTCCCAGAACAATAAAAAAAATAAAAACTCTCCCTTAACATGACACTAATATGGAATTATCACTGTAACAGTCTACTACTTTTCAATAATTGCTCCAAAGACAGAGCTAAAATTGGTTTGCCTGGGAATGGGTTGCAAAACCCAGCAATGTCTGTCTTTCATTCATTAAGGCATTGAAATATTTCCCCAGAAGACAAGGATTCAGAGATGAACAACTGCTCATTCTACTGAAATAAAGCCCAACATCTGCTTCATTCTAAGGACACTTGTATTTGCATTTGAAATCACAGTTAAATGGAAAGTATGTTATTTTCTGGCATAAAATGTAATTCTAAAGATGTTGCAATTCAGTGTGCATTCTTTTTCTGGATTCTAATTGTGCTTATAAATGATATTCCTATTTTGTATGAAATTGTGAAACTTTTTACAGTATCTAAGTGATAGTATGTCTCATAATGAGCTGCCTTAAGGATGGATCCTTTCCATTTTTCTAAGACATGTTTTCTAGAATAATGATTCATTTTAGTTTTTTATCTGTCAATGCCCTAGGTGTTTGACCACACACCAAAGGAGAAAGAACATGAAACAGATGGTATACCAAGAATGGGGCCTCTGCCCTTACTAGTAGTAGGAAAAAAAAAAAGAAACCCTTCTCCTGCAAGTTTTTTGAAAAAACTTGTGTCTCAAATAACTATTATCCTGATTGAAATAAGAAATGGGAAATGAATGGGAGGTGAAGCCTTTATGTGCTCTGAAGTATTTGAAGCACTTCAGCATTTAAATTGTGGGCACATTACAGACAGCCTATGAAAATGTTTCTTGTCTTTTGTTTCAAGCCTGCTGACTGATTGTCTTTAATTCCTAATTGCCCAATTGTGAGAAACAATGAATGCTACATTTTAACATGTTTTAAGTTTTCTCCAGTACCGTATTTAAAATATGTTCTATCCCCTTTGCCTTTCTAAGGTGTTCGAACACAAAACTGTCAATGCTGGACTAAAAGATTCAGGCAACCCAATATCTTCCATCTGACCATAACACTTGCTTAGGAAAGAGAATAGGACACCAGATCTGTGTAGATTAGGCTAAACCAGTAGATGTGTTTCTTACTGGAAAATCCCCTGTGGCAAAGCAAGCTTCCTTTTCTGTATCCATGGGAAAATACTTTCTTTTTGGTTTAGGTTTGCAACAATAAATGGTGTGATTTGTCAGTCAATCTCATGAGGACAAGAGAGATTTTCCTTTCCACTGCTGTTGGTGATCAGTGCTTGTGATACATCAGGACTAAAAAATGTCCTCCAACAACTCTTTCTTTAGGGTTTTACTTACCTGTGGTTTCCTTCCAGTGAGATGGAGAGGAATAAAAGAAAAGATTTAGCACTTTAACAGTTTAAACAATTTCCAAGTAATGTCCATTTTATAATGAGAAAGTGACACACTGTAACTTCAGTGGTGGTATTTCTGTTTCTTTAGTGAATTGATTGATTTTTGTAGAGCTAAAATAAATTACATGGGATGAGGCTCTCAGTGATGGTATATCTATTCTTGTAAGTTAATGAGTTTTGAAAATATTTATCTAGGGCTGTACTTTCACATGTCATCAAATGAAGCCCTACTTCCTCCTAAGCCCTGTGTAGAAAGGAGGATTTGGTATCTTGTCTATCACTATTGTTGGTTAGAGTTTTTTAGAGTTTTTATTTCATCTTTTTCCTGTTCTCTTTTTAGTCTCTTTGAATCCATCTACCTTGCCTTACATCTTCATGCCAGGTTTGTGGTCTTTTTACTTTTTTTCTGTTTGCTCTCCTTTTTTACCACAAGTGACCTTAAGTGCACAGGTAATCCAATATTACTTCAGCTTTGAACTTTTGAACCAAAAGCCTTCAAGCTAGAGACAAAACATGATTCCTGTCACTTTTGTGTCCACAGAGAGTTCCATAGGCAGTCTGTAGCATGTAACTAAGAATTTTTTATTTCTTTGGCTACTTAAGTGGTGTAAACCAGCATTTATCTTCTGCAAAAGTCAAGGGAACTTGAAGCATTTTGTATCAGGTAGGAGGTGACAATTAAAAGTGCTGTGTTTTTAATGCTAGAGGAAATTTTCAAATACAGATATCCATATATTTGGTTTCCACAGAACAAACACTGAGAATAAAATCAGGGGCTTCTTGTAAGACTTGTATTTTTATGTATCTTTTCTACTGCACTATCAGTGTTAATGTACAAAAGGATCTATCCTCTGTCCCCTCCATCCCTCACCCCAAGTGCTGCCCTTAAATGAGCAGCCTACCTCATGCTTATTCCCCTTCACATACAAAATCATAGAATCACTGATGTTGGAAAAGACATCCAAAATCAAGTCCAGCCTTTGACTGAGTACATTGAAGAGCCTCAAACCCAGCATAATTCCTTTTTGTAGTAATTAAATACAAATATAGAATAGCTCTCACAGGCATTGTTGAGGTATGTTGAGACACTGTGAAGTGCATATAATTAGGAGAGCATTCAGGAGATCATATGTCATCTGGCAAACAGCCACATCTTTACATTAATTGTCTTGGACCAATTTTAAATAAGTAATTATGACTGCTGGGGCTCAAAGGGATGAAATATTCTTTTGTAATTAATTAATCAACTGAATAAACGTTTGACATTCCTGTTACCCTCTTTGTCCTTATGGGGAGTCCTTTGGACAATTGAATTAAAATTGATATGCATCTAACTCACCTCAGTGTACAGATAAATTGCCGTATTTCTACTCTGGTCATAACCATTACTGTATTGCTTTATTTATGACAATTTAATGTAAAAACCTCAGTTTATCTGATGCTAAGAAAATCTTCCTTTAACCTTTCACATTGCTTTCAGTGGATATGTCAGCCAAAGAGTTTATAAATTTTCCTTTATCACATGTGACTTTAACCTGTTAATCAGCTCTCACATATCCTTCCTGAAGGAGAAAGGATTAACTTTTCAGTATAATACAATTTTATCATTTTGCATCCTTTGGTAGAACAGGAATACAGAGGAAAGCCTATCTGTGGACATGATTCATCTTCCTCTAATGATGCCAAGAGCTTGGTACCTTATTCTTTAAAGATAGAACTTATGCAATCACAAAGGATTGGTAAGTAAAAATCTCTTTCATATGGAAGTCAAGAAAACACTGCCTCAGTCAGATCTGAGTTTCATGTATTCAGTCTTCTGATTGCACAGGAACTCCTCCAGAGATACTTGTTTGCGCAGCACAACTCAGAAAGATTTGATAAATAAAATTCATTCTGAAAACTATTTCTTCCAGTGAGGAAGTAAAACAAAGAATAAAACATTATATTGTAAATCCATTCACTACAACTGCCCTACAACTTTCCTCCTTGTCTTTATAGACAGGTGGTCTCAGCTTGGTCTGCAATCCCTTCCTCTGAGAAGCCTTTTCCTTTCTAATGACTAAGCCTTGACTCCAAGTTTAGGCAACTTAAGCAGGTTAGTTTAATTCAATTTTGATCTCTTAATGACTGTTTCTGCCCTGGGGTGTGTTTACTTTGGATGGGCAGTACTACATTGGAGAAAGGTCCCTGTTGATAACAGTGTGGGGCATCCACACCCCTTATTCAAGTGAATCATTTAGGGTGAAGAACACCCCTATGGTTAATGCCACAAAGGGCTGTAAATACCTTGTGTTAGGTCACACTTTCCTCACTGACATGCAAATGAAGTCACATTTCTATAAAGTGTGCCAAATAAAGTATGCTTTGGTTTGGAGATCTGCATCAGATGATGCCATACTAGAGAGTAAAGGAGGAATATAAACCACACACATTAACCATTGTCCTGATCTTCACCCCTCTCACTCCTAACTTTCCTCCTTTGAAATAGTTCTCTTTTTTTCCCTTTGGTTATGGCTGTAGTCTGGCAGGGAGAAATACACTAGGTTTATGCTCTGAATCCTCTGCTCATTTAAAAATGTGTTAGTTTTCAGAGATTATTCCTGCAGGTCCTGATTCTCCAAGGATTAGTACTAGTACTTTAAAGAGAAGGTCACTTAGCCAGCTACTGTTTTAATAGGGCAAGGACCTCTATTTATTTTGGCTGCCCTTTCTTTGCATTTAATCTCTTGATAGGGAACTATGGTAATGCTTGGATTTTTATGACTCTCAGATTGGTGCTGAATCCCTTCTCTTATCCATTTTTAAATTTATTTATTGATGGAAAACAGTACATTACAATACAAGTCTACTGTTAGGGCAACATTAATCCTGTTGCAATTTGCTAGCAGTTTTCCTCTAGTATCTTAGTTATTTTAAAAACAAGCAGCTCAAACAATCTGAACTAGCCCAGTGAGAAGTTTTGCTTTGCAGATGGACATGGTTTACACAGTTCTACCAGCTGTTAGAGAAGCTTCTCATCCTGAGACACCGGATAGAAATGCAGGTATTTCTTCCTAAGCACGAAAATAACTTATCTTCTGGTTTGAGAGGTAAAAAATAAAACAAAAAAACCAAACCTGAAACTGGACCCATGGATTTTCCTTAAAAAATCAGAAATGTTAGTAAGTTTGCTTCCTAGGTTATATGCTCCAAGACTCCTGTCAAGAACTGTCTCCTTCTGAAAGAACACAACAGGTACAGGGGCAGTGGTGGTGGGACTGAAGGGGAGGAGTTCCCAAGACAGTAGCTGTGCTGCTTTCCCTTACTTCTCCATAGCTCTGCTTTTGACAGACATGCATTCCTGCTTCTCTTCAGTATGAAAACTGAATTATTTTTAATGCCATTGACCATAGTAAAGACCTACTTGATTGAGACTTACCAAAGCCTGCTGAATAACTGACAAGGCTTCTTTTGGGGAATGGTTTCCCTGAGTTAGACAGATGCTTTGGCTTGCCTTCTTGATAGGTTTTGCACGGAGTCCTCCAGAGACAAAGGAAGCAGTAGGAAGCAAAGGATCTCCCCCGGGAGCAGAGGACATATTGCAAGTTCAGAAATAGCTGGGAACAACTGAGGGACACTTACAGCCTGGAAGGTGCCATTTGAATTTGCTCTGCCATGTGCATAATTTATTGGACAAAAATACAGAGAAAGGTTGACAGATGTTCAGTTATGTGGCTGTATATGAAATGTGCTTGTTCATGTAACCTTTAGCTCCCTTCTGCTACTTTAAAGATTTGTGTATCCAGAAACCCCATTTCCTTGAAATAATGCCTAAAAGAAAGTAAGTGTGTCTTTGGGTGATTAGATAAATAACCAAACAGTAAAATTTTAATTTAAATAACTTTTTAATCATTCTCTGCAATTCCCAGAAGGCTGGAATTATGAAAAGTCAAAGAATGTAGCCAGCTACCTGAATTAATTCTATTTAATATAAAATTGAGGGTGGGGGAACAAAAGAAAAACCTCCGGATTTATCATAGCTGCCATTTAACTTTGATGCAGGTAGTGTTGGTCCAAATTACTTAGTGCCTCCAGCAAAATTTAATCTGAGGGCAATGTTGCTAGATATTCCTATAAAATTGTTACACTGAACAAGAAGGAAAAAGAAATTCAAAACTAAAAAAGAAAACTGAAAAGAAATTTATTTGACTGCTGAACTGTTAATCATGAAGAAGAGGCCAGTATTTTCCAAATAGAAAGGAACACATCACAGTTTTCCAGAAATCACAATTGTGAGTAAACCACCACTCTCAGCAACTATTTCAAAACTGCTGTGGCAAACCTGGAAAGTCTGAACGAGTTCATATGTGGTTCTTTACTGGACTGGAACAGATTTTCCAGAGAAACTGTTGATATCTCACCCCTGGAAGTGTTCAAAGTCGGGCTGGGTGGGGCTCTTAAAAACCTGAACTGGTGGCAGATGTCCCTGCCCATTGCAGGGGGTTGGAACTAATGACCTGTAAGGTCCCTTATGACCCAAATCATTCTGTGATAATTCTAAGAAATCCAAAGAAGAATTTCTAAGATAAACTCCACATCTAGGGGTAGCATAGGAATCTTTGTACTTGGTAGTTTTTCTTTGCCATAGCCACAACAATGTTTTTCATTTAACATGGAGCCCATTGCACACCAAACTGCAGAAGCTTTCTGACAGGGGTCTTTGAGGTTATTTAATGCTCCTGACACAGCTGCATTACTTGCATGTTTTGTGCAACTGTCTGAATCAATGTTGAAGAGAAAGAAAAACTATTTGGGAGGTAAGTGATCAGAAGTAAATAAAAAACTTTGGGAAGGTAAAAAACCCCCAACAAATCATGCTTACTTATGGATAGCAGGTATTTATACCCTGAAGTCAGCAGAAGAAAAAATTCTTGGAATATGAATAGTGTCCAGAGGAGAACTTTCAAGGTCTGTTTACCATTAGTGAATACTGAGTAGGTTTAAGTGGAGCCTATTCCAGTAACTTACACCTTTAGATTAAAAAACAGAGGTGACCAAACTGTTCCTGTGATCCTGTAATTCTAAAACAGAAAGGAGAATACTCCAAAGTATCCTTTCTTCAGAGGAATTTGGGTGACTCTGAAAGCAAACAGCCTTTATTCTTCTAAGTTTCGAGAGTGGCCCATTTGTCTTAGGCCTTTTTGCAAGGTAAAGGAGGGCAAATATAGACTAACAGAAGTTTTAAAAGATATTCGAAGACCTATTTCAGCACTTTAATAGACTAGTGAGGTATGCACTTGAAAAACAGTTTTTACAGCACTCATCCTCTCCTTTTCAGCTGATAGACACTTCAGACTCTCTCTCTGTGATTCAATTAAATAGAAAACTAAAAGTAAGATTATTTTGGCAGAGAAACTAAATTATACCAACTATGTAAATCACTTGTCAGGAACTTAGCAGCTGTTTTCCTGAATTCATGGACAGCCAGGGGAAAACTAAAGCTGTGAGAGTTTACAAGCTGCTCACCAATTCATCCATTCCTTTACACTGGAATAATATGAAACTGTCTAGCACCCACTGGAATGAAAACTCATCCATGCCAATAAACTTTCCACAGGCAGCCTTCAATAATCTGCCTGCAAGATTGCACTTGAGGCTCCCTAAAGAGGGCACTAGAATGTGATATTAGCAGTGAGCTGTTTTGTCTCTTCAGATCATTTTCTGCTGTGGATGCATATGGGGAGCAGTGAGGGAGATCTTAACTCACTCAGGGGAACAGCCTGTGCCTGCAGTTGCAGAAGCAGGGAAAGGGAGGGAGGGAGGGAGGGAGGGAGAGAGAGAAGGAAACGGTGAGGTCCTTCCAAGAGCAGGAAAGAGCTTGTAACTCAGAAATTGTGCCATTCTCTCCACATCTCCCCTGGATGTCCATGAAACAGCCAGCCTGACCATTGCAGCTGCAGACCACAAGGCGTAAGTGTGCATTCCAGTGCTCCAAGGAATGTCTTCAACACAGAGCTCCAAGGGGCCAGTGCTCCAATTTCTCTGGGGTTTGGACTATTTGCTAGGGCTTACCCTGAATGGTGTTGAAGAACCATTAACTTCCAGCATGGGATACCTGTTCCATGAAATACAATGAGATCTTTGTACACATCTCTAAGCTTTGGTAACAAGTGGCTTGCCTTAGTTCCTCAAAGTAATTAGTGTACCACCCAGGACAATTATTCCAGCCACATAAACAAAATTAATTGATACCTGCTGAATTCTAAGCATTTTGAATTCAGCTGACACACATGGTGAAAATTGCCTTCAACAATAGTTTCAGAAAATCACTAGTTAAAGATGAGTGTATGTTAGTAGAGATAGATATAGATATGGCTTTGATTACATTTAATGCCTGTATTCAAAGAAAAGATTATTTTCCCCTCTGCATAGAATGTACCATATCTGAGTAAGATTCATACCTACCAAAAATCTCCAATGCTCTCAGCAGTTTAAAGAGGTATTTCAGCTGCATAAAATTTAAAAAGTATCTTTGCCATAAGTCATTCTCTCAAATTAATGTGAGTTTTCTTCCTGCATATGAGTTGGACCAAAAATATGCTGAATGCTGGTGGTTGTCAACTGACGTACATACCATAAAAATTTTCTGTGATATTTTTATATTTTTCTAATGTATGCCAAGCAACTGGGTACCACAAATATATTATGCACAGAATAGAAATTTAAAGCCAAAGTTGCATTCCAGACTGTTCCTGCAAGAAATCTGGGGCTTCCAGGGGCCTAATTGCTTATTTTAAATGAAGCATGCACTTAAATGTCTTGCCAAGTCAAAACCTTTTTCTGTAAACTCTCTTGCCCGCTATTTTTACCCGTTTTCTAGTATAATGCAAAATAGAGCTCCCACTTGAGTGCTCTGATATATAGTGAATAATTAGAGCTGAATGGAAAACAGAAACATTTTTTTCAGGGAAAAATGTCCTCATTATTTTACCTCAAAATATTCCATGAAGAAACTACAGTAATAAAGTTAACATTTATAATAACAGCAATGTGAAGCAATATATAGAAGTGTAAAGAAATAACAGTAACAACACTGAAACTGGTTTTAGTTGCCTTCACCTTAACTAAATTATTGGCTCTGTGAATATTGCTAATAATTTCCACAAGATAATTCATTAGAAAAAGTATATTTGCTCAGAGGGAGAAGTGGTGTCAGAAATGGCCCCAGTGGGTTGACATTTTAAATCAATTTACTGACTGCCTGTAGTGGTAGCATTTTAAAAGCAGATTTAGAATAAATAAGTCAGCAAAAGAATGCTTTGTAATAACTAAGTATTGCTTGCTGAGGTCAAACTATTTTTTTCCATTATGATGCATGGATGAAGGGAAAGTTTAGAAAAAAGGAAAATAATCCTGTAGCTAGTATAGAGGTAATATTCATTATTTTAGTCAATAATTGTGAATATATTGTGAAGGTCTCCCAATGTCTAGTTTTTATCTCTGACATACTATTACCATAAATAAAATATAAAACGTTTTGAAATACACACAATAAAATTTTGACAATTTTTAATCCACTGTTTTTTCTGGCTTGGGTTAAACCCTTTCTAGTAGCACCAAATTACTGTAAGATCCAATGATTAAGAAGTAATAGGAGGGAGACAGTCTTGTAAAGCAATAATATTATATGCTGATAAACAAGGAAGCATATCTCTCAGGCAGCATAAAATAAACTACTTCTGCTTACCAAAGAGGCTGAGGCTAAAACTGTGATGTTTCAAACAAATGTCTTTTGTTTTATTTCTTGCCCCCTCCTCCTATTTTTCCTTCTCTCAGTATGTTTTTCTCACTGACCCTTTCTCTTTTCTGCCTTTTCTCCTCCCCTGTTTCTTTCTATGAAAGCTGGTCGTCCATGGAGAGGAATTCATAATGGAAATTTACATTCTACAGTACATTTTTGAATCAGACTTGTACAAGTTGACCTTGGTAGATTTTTCAGAGTAGATGGTTTTAGACAGCTATGGCAGGGAACCTAGTTCTTAACTTTCTTATTAGAAAAATAATTCTGCTTCCAGGTGGATGATCTATCATAATGAGAAATGAGTAGCTTATCATTACAATGAACCAACTGGATTTTGGCTGAGAAAATAAACAGCACACCAGTTCTAACTTTCCTACCATGGGTGCAAGTCTACTAGTGAATATATATTGAAATTATTGAAAATAGCTGTGCTTAGCTGACTGAATCTGAAGGTAGTTACAGCAAAAAGCTCAAAAGTAAGAGAGTTACAGCAAGCAAAAAGATGCAAGATAATAAAATAGAGTCCAGTAGGTAAGAAACAAAGGATGATGGACAGGAAACTGGTTGAAAAGTGCTGACACCTTATTAGGTATGTTGCAATTTAAGAAGACAGGGTTGCCATTAAGGAAGTTTATTTTTTTATTTGTTCTTTTATCCTGTTCTTTCATAATGTTCAGGTGCAAAATGATGTCAAAGAAGATATAGAATGATTGGTTCCAAAACATCTGAGAAACTGAATAGAGTGCCCAGATTTTCCTCTGTTCTTCCCCTTCCATCTTCACATCCTGCATTTGAATCCATTTCATGGTTTTTCTATCACATTTGCTTTAGATTGCCATTTCTCTAACTGTATCTCTTTTTTACCTTCTTTTGTAATGCTTTTTCAACAGCCTTGTTTTCTCTTTTACTTTAATTTGCAATCTGTACATTCTCCTTTTTCATACTCTCTAGTACTACACTCAAGAACAGAGGATACAGCTTCAATTGGAGTTCCCAATGCATAAGCTGCTCCCCTGTACTTTACCTTTCTTTTCTCTAAGTTTCTCTTTTTACAGCATTCATTAATTAACATAAGTAAATATTTGTGAACTATTGACAGCTGTCAACAAATTATAGTTTTGTAATTTATTTAGTGGCAAAAATATTGTTGGTTTCATATTTTACACAGATGAAAACAGCTAGTATAGAGGAGTATATTTTAGTGTGGTTTTATGAGCCCAAACTCCTCCAGACAACATTGCTAATTCATAGATTTAGGACTTAAATCTCTTATTTAGGGGAAAGCTATATATAATTAGAAGTAAATGGAGAATGTCTTGTTGCATAAGTTCCTATGGAAAATCCAATTCATTCTTTACACCAAATAATACAAAGGAAATTATTTTTGCCCATTGAAATGAGATCTGCAGCTGCCATTGTTTTCAGTAGTTCCACAAACCTGACAGCCCAACAAGTTTCTGCACAAGACCTCCCTTACAAACTGCCTTGACAGGGATTGAGTCTGGTGGCCAGGCAGGTTACTTTGTGCTTTGTGAAGATTTTAAATATCAAAAATAAGCCTGGTTTTCTCCTTTTGGGGGAACTACATCCTTCAATGATCTTTATGTCTGTGTCTATGGGATTTGTTTCAGGACAGATGTCTCAAACATGCAGATAAGAACTGGGGCCAGAACAGAGGCAGAGAACCCCAAACAATTGTGTGTAATCACCCAGCCCTTCTATAACCTCTTCCGAGGAAAAGTCACCATGCAGCATCATTAGGAATTATGTCATCAAAGAAGAAACCATCAAATAGCCCCATTAGTAGGGCATAAAACCTGTTTACTACTTCTTTTGTGGGGTCAGGATTATCAAGGCTAAAAAGATGACAGTGATCACTGTCTTTAGTAAGTCATGCCAGTGAATACAAGTTACATAAACCATTCTGCTTTCCATTCTTCTGCACTGTACTCATTCAAACACATGCAACAAATATCATATAGAAAAGTAATGTTGCAGATTTGCAAATCTGACCACCTAAATTTTTGAGGAAAAAGTGAGAAAGACGTGCACTTAAAGTGTCAAGGGGCAGGAGTGATGGGCAGCAGTGAGGGGTTAAGAAATAAGGAAGTCTATGAATATTCCTGTAGTGTAGGAGAAGTTATCTCTGTGGGATTTACATATTTATATTTCTAGACATATAAATTTCTTGATATATAAAATATAAAATTCAGAAAGAATTTCTTGCATCTGACAGACAATATAAAAACAAAAAAATTAAAACCCATCTTGAATATGTCACTTTTATTTTGTAAGTTTTTTACTACCTTTCTCCCTTCTAATTCTTTCCAAAGGTTTATAGTCCTCAGTACAGGATTTATAAAGGTTCATTGTCCATGTCTCAGAACCATGCTGTGCTGCCTGACAACCTTGCCTATGTTTCAGATACCTGGAAAAAAGGATATTTTACCACAGAAAGCAAAACTTGATTCTTCTTTCTGGAAATAATTTTTGGCAGGGGTGAGGGTCACAATCATACTGCAGGGTGAGATGTTTCTGGAGCATGGTGCACCCAAGTCTATCAAATCTGCACCAAATTTTCTTTTTCCTGCTCTACATTTGAATGAATCTGCCAGTTGCCCACAGTATTTTAGAAGTATGGATAATAAATTTGGCACCTTTTGCAACATTTAGCTTCACAAATGTAAAGAACCATTTTGGCACACTGATCAGCTTTTCACCCTCTATAGGAAATTGGTATCTAGCATTGGCTTCTTTACATGATATCCCTTCTGCATTAATAAAAGGTCATCTTTATAAAGGGAGAGACATCTCCAGCTAAGTTTTCATCCTCCAGCTCAAGTAACTAACAGTCAAATATGAAGGAATGTACACACAGGAGTACAGACACACACACACACATGTGCATCCATGCAATACATCCATTCTTTACATGACCGATGCTGAAGATATCCCAGTAACTTAGATTCCTTCCATATTTAATGATAAGTCACTTTAAAGGTGTTTCATGCTCGTTAGTTCTTAAAGTTTCCTCAGAGCTATGCCCAGGTTGACTCCTTGGCAAAACCCTGGTCCACTCATTATTCTGAGATTTTGACACAAATTATAACATACTATTCATTTTACTCATGGAGCCAAAATCATCTAACATTACTAGTGAATGAATAAATGAAATCATTCCAGTCACAGTTAAAAAACAAACAAACAAACATAAAAATTCATCCATTCCTTAAAAAAAAAAAGAGAAAAGAAACAATGAAAAAGACCCAAAAACCACAAAGAAACTAAACAAACTAAGCCAGCCAAACAAAACCTTGTCTGAACATGTCTAAGATAATTTTTGACCCTGAGAGGTTGCACAGGCAGAATAGAAAGAAAGCAGTAGAGAATGAGAGAAAAATTTCAGGCAACCTTGTCTCATCCTGATCTATCCAACTCTTGATTTGGTCCCTCTGATCAACATCACATCACAAAAAAACCTTGAAACTACAGCACATGATGAACAATTTTGTGTTTTATCATGGAGTCACAGAAACATAGATTGGTCTGGGTTGGAAGAGACCTTAAAGATAATTTAGTTCCAATCCCTTGACATAGGCAGGGACACCTTCCACCAGACAAATTTCCTTGAAAATTTTGAGGGTGGAGGAATTTAATACATTAGAGTTGTCTCCTGAGGGTTGATCAAATAGAATACTTTATATACAAAAGGTAAGGCAAGTTACAAGGTGAAAATACAGATATCTAAGAGCCCTTTAAGCCAGTAAAGCAAAAAGGTGACAGGAAGGAAGCCTAGATGCTAAAACAAAAAAAGTAGGTTAACAGCACAGGACAGGTAGGTAAATTTAGGCAAACGACCATTATCAACAAGTAGCTAGAAAAATTCTTATACTTTGTATTATATGAGTTAAGACCAAATTTTTGTTTTGGATTGGACACATATATCCACTAGCACTTTTATGGTGATATATAATATACACAGTATAGTACAATTTAAGATGACTGCCTGTTTGGGCAACTTGAAACAGAAATGCTCAGATAATAGTACTTGAGTAGTCACTCCATTCTACTTCAAATGAAAAAGTCTTAGAAGTGTTTTTCCATAATTTCTTTTGAGATGCTTCTCTAAGTATTAGGGCAGTAAAAAAGATGCCTTTTAGAGGGCTTGATGCTGCTTTGCTTCACAGATTGTTGACTAGGAATCTTTGAGGTGCACTAATCCTGGAGTGATAATGCATCATGTTTACCTTGCATCCTTTTTTTTTCAATACTGGACATTTAATATTTTGAGTGCCTCTTCAGGTACCTTCTGTATGAAATTAGAGCATGTATGTAGTTTTAAAGTGGTCATGTTTTTGTCTTGATTACACATCTCTTGTACAAGAGGGGAAAATAAATTATATGATGAAAATGCACTTAAATGCTTTATACTGACTTAAAAAACCCCTACACTAAATAAGTCTAGCAAAAGACTTTCAGCTCTATTATAGAAATAAAATTGCAGACTGGCTAGAGTTAGCTGAACGCTGACAGTACCTCTGCACACTGTGTCCATCCCACTCCCAAACCACAAATACATCTTATAAAACTGGCTCAGTGGAGTAAGCAAAAGTACACAGAAACCTGATTTTTTTTTATTTTAACAAAGAAATCGATGTTTCATAATTCACTGCTATTTATTGAAGTTCCAATTCTGCCACTTAAACAGATTGAGGAATACATGCACCCAGGAGTTTATCTGTATCTTTCAATGGTGCTGAGCATTGCACAAGTTACAACACAGTGGAGGAAGGTGGGCAGAATCAAGGATACATTATTTCCCAGAAAAGATTTTTTTAATTTCATATTCAGTGTCTAATCAGTACTCTAACTCAACTTCCAGTAATCAGTAACTTTCTATCCTAGTAAAGAGAGCAGTGAGCATTCTTGTGGTGTTAAGTTCACATTTAAGCTGAAATATTGCATGTATTGTTCCATATATTGCTCTTGAGGACATAATAACCATATGAGCAATTTATGGTCTACTTTGGCAGAAGAACGGGGATGAATTGAATTCATTTCTACAGGAAATGCTTTTGCAATCCCAGTTTTCACTCAGAAAATAAAAACATATTGCTGAGCACCTGGGGAAATCACCTAAAATGCACATATATCCTGCAGCCTAGAATCACAGTCACAGTTGCCAAGTAACTACTTTTTTGAAATATAAGAGATCTGATTATGGTCACTTTTCTTAGTGAATAACTGGAAAGAAATGGAGGAATGGCTTTCCTAGAGGCTCACTGTAAATACAGCATGCTGAATATACTTTTTTTTTTTCCAAATCACTGTGGAATATGCAGAGCTGTATAAACAGTCTAAGAGGTGTTGCACATATTCCACTATATTTAGATTCAAAATACATTGTTCTTTGGACCCCCAACCACAAGATTGCATTTCCTACCTATTACCTCCTTGCTCTGAATGAGTGATAAATGAGGGAAGTTAGAAGCAGCCTGAAGAAAGAATTTCCATCCCATATAATACTGAAATTCTAAGCAATGTTTCAAAAGTTGCAAAGAAATAGAATCTCCCATTAAGCTAAAGGGTTTTTTTCCCATATTGATTTTTCTGCTGCACAAAATGGGAATGTTGACTACAGAAAGATATGTTTTAAAAGGAAAAACTAAATCAGGGGCTAAAGGGAGAAGAAATCTTTTTCTCTTTTTACTATGCTGCTTACAAACACTCACTGCTGTCTGGTACCCATAGGGAAATATCATTTGTTTTGGGAAGCACTGGTGACACAATATGAGAGAAAAGTCAACAGCAGGACACCACATTAGACCAATAACTTCTTGCATCAAGCAAGTGATGATTTTCTTATCTCCCTGTAAATCATTTTAGTTGTGCATCCTGTTTTGCTGTGCAGTGCTGTAAAGTAATTCCATAGGCAATCACTAATAAGATTACAGCTCTGAAGGGTGTAAAGATAACAAAAGATTGGCACAGAAAAGTCATCATTTTCTTTATAAAAAGTGTGTTGGAGGTTTCATGTATAAGCGTAATAAAACAGTATTTCAAAGGGTGAAGATAAGTCATATCAGTCAGCAGTAAAATAACCCAGAACATTTTCTCCTTTATGTTTTTGTTTTTAGGAGATGTAGGAATTGAACATTAATGTCATCTTTCCATAAGAAGAAATTAACATTATCTATATGCCTTTTTTACTTTTTGAAAATATGTTGCTTCCCTGGAGGTTTACATGGGGTTTTTTCATTGTACTGTGGCTAATAGGCACAGTATCTCTCAGAAAATAATGTCAAACTGCTAATTACCATGAGCAGTATTTAAATAAGCTGATCAGATCTATTATATTTCAGTTCCTTGCTTCTGAAATGCTAGCTGAACATCAGACTGTTTTATAAGTGCCATATGTACCACCTTAATTATTTCACTGTGTCTGTCATGTTTGTATTGAATGTCTTGTAGTCGTGTTTTATTTGGACAAAACAATTGTGAATAGAGGTGTTTATTTCTCAAATGTAGCTGTGTCTTTTTAAATGAAATATAGAACTTGTCTTTTCCAGCTTGCCCATGATTCTGTCTTTGAACGTCAAAATCCAGTACAATTCTATTTTTTGTGTGTGTACTGAGATGAAGAAGAGAAGAGAGGAAGATAAAGAGGCAAATAATAATAGGTATGGTCAAAATTAAAACCTATTTCCAATCATGAATATTTCCTGTGGGAGACATGAACAAGACAAGTGTTTTGATTAACATCAAGAATATTTCAAGCAGCATTATTTACCAAAGCGTGCAGGGATGACTTTGCATAGTAATGAGGTATAATAAAATCACTGGCACAGATGTGGAAAAAAGCATTATTACCCTCCTTTCTTTAAAATAGTAATTCTTATATTATTTTTCATTGAGTTATTATCATGCCCTGAGAAAAAACAAAGTAACTTTTTCATGAGAACCTTCCGACAAAGCTGTAAATGAGAGAAAAAATTTTCAAGATATCAACTTAAAACTTGTTTCACATTTGAGCACTGAAATTAATAAATAAATGTTGAAAAACTATCTTATTGGGAACTTTGATTTTCATTACTTAAAAATGGAGAAATAACTTTTGTAGCAGCATGAAAAAAAACATTAAAAGAGTGACAGTACCACTTAATTTTCATTATTTTCTTCAGGAAACTCACCATAAAAATATTTTAAGCAGAAACGGAATATACAACCCTCAAAGTTCAGGAATGAATGAGCAGAACCAGCTTTTTTAGCCTCTCTCTTATCCAGAGCTAATGGGTTACCTGCAGTTGACAGCACCTCCTACACAATAAGCATATGCTGCAGAGGTGTGTATGCACATCCTTATGAGAGGACTTCTGCCAGTAACCCCTTCTCTCCCCTTCTCTGCTATCAAATACTTATGTAAGTATCCAGGAATTGACTTGACATTGAAAGAACAGAACCAGAATGTCAGTTTGTTCTCTCCAAGAATGACATTGTCAACAGTCTATGTGGGCCTTGCAGTGGCACACTGCAGCTCACTAATGTAGTCCAGCAACTCAATCTTTCCCCATCCTCTTTTGGAATCTGTATTGTTGGTTTGGTTTGTTGTGGTTTTTTACTTTCAAAAATCAAAGGAAGTTGTATAAAAATCAGAAAAAAAGGGCCGGAGAAAATGTTGTGCAGTGAGAAGTTTACTTAGTTTAACAAAAAAGAAAATTATACCAGATTAAGACTTATTCACTGACTTCAGCTCAATGGTACTTTAATAGGTTGTAACAACTAATTGACTTCATATCAAAGGGATAGGGGACACCATATTCAATGTTGATTCAAAGAAATCTAGATCATTTTATGCCAGATTATTTTCTTATACCTGCCATGATGTGAGGATTATTTGCAGTGTATTTCCTAATGTATGAGTGTAGCTGAAATTTACCACCTACATATCTCTTAGATTTCGTTCATCTCATACCTATTAGAACACTTTTTTCTGTCGCAGCATGTGTGTGCTATGTACTCTAAACATTTTCTTCTGTGATCCTGTGCTTGACCGTGCACTTTATAATCCATCCATCCATCCATCCATCCATCCATCCATCCATCCATCCATCCAATCCATTGTGAAAACCAGCATATTTGTGCTTCTGCTGAGTGCAGTCACAGCATACAACTGATGGTGTGATACTTTACTATGGCAAAAATGCTGGCCATTCTGTCATGACTAATGCAATATTTGGTCTCCCATTATATTAGACATTCAATAAATATGCTTATAACACAGAGAAGCTGAACAGAATTCAGCCCTAATGTTACAACATCTCCTGCTTAAAAGCTTGTCCAGTACCACAGTGCTGCTCACAAAAATATCATAACAAGGAAAGATCTGATCACAGAAGAGGCTGAAGGGCTGAGGGAAGGCCAAGAATAAAATGGAAATGAATAATAAACCTCTGGAGAAAACACAAGTCTGTGCCTGTTATTCCCAGATTAGACTCCAGGAAGTGTCACTATAGTCAGCAAGGTTTTTCTTTCTCAAATAAGTAATCCTTATAAGTCTATATGTTTTCTGTATGACAAGGGGATGCAACAATCAGATACACTCAAACTAGAACCCTTCAGAATATCCCCTGGCCAGAGTGAGCTTGATGCATTGTTTAGTATTATCATATTTTAACATGCAGAATTAGTGAGGAAAAGAAAGAAATCAAGTTTCTCATTCAATTAAATTTATTTCAAACAATATTTAAATTATAATGGTCCTCAGAACTTGAGAATTCAAGAGCTAAAATGTAACTATTATGACACCATTATGACAAGACCACTAGCTACAATGGGTGAGTTCAGGAGTTTATGGTTTCCATCACTGAGGGATTTTAAGATCAGACTGGCTAGAACCTTTCTGTAATGCTGCAATTTTGGGGTATTTTGCTCTTTCCTGGTTATATGGAAAAACTATTGAGACTAGCTTCAAAGTCTGCTAGGTCTTAAGTGTTCTGGGATCAATGTAAAACTTACCTCCTTTTTGCTTTCATTCACTTTTTCTTTTATCTCAACTTACTTCTTTTTAAAAAATGTTCCATTTGTAAAACAACATATAATTCAAAAACTGTACTTCCTCTTTTAGGGAGCAACACAAACTAGGTCTAATCATCTTGCATGACTTGGATTGTAGTCTAGGTCTGCGCAAGGAAATGGGATGAGCCAAAAGGTGCATTGTTTTGTCAGAAATCAATGAAAATGTGGGGAAGAGAAAACCAGCTCTTGAAGATTATCTGTGCTGGAGCTGTTTAAATATCCAGAACTGTAGGATGGCTGCCATATGTAGCAGACCAAAGGAGATGAAAGAAATCAGTTGGAGTTAGTTGTGCAGTGGGCCAAAGAGGTCCAAATGTCAAAATGCCCTAATAGGGCTTTCTGACCACTCATTCTATTTTTTATGACAAGTACATTGAAAAAGACCTGAAAGTGCTGAACACTATGCCACAACCTTGCTCCAAATTAATTTTATTAGAATGTAAGCATCCTTTAAAGTACATTCAATTAAACCGATAACATTTATCTACAGAGAATTTTCTTAGAAAAGTTGGAATTGAAAGCTGGTTTTTATTTTCAGTTTGCTACTGTAGACTTTCTAAAGTAGATATTTCCTTTATAACTCTTTCCACTTCCCATTGTTTAAATAAAATATGATTGTCTTCTTTATTTTAGAAATAATCCAATTATGGAAACTGTCAGACTATGGAAATGCAAATGAAAGTGTGACCAGAAATTAAATTTTGCCTCTCAAGAGCTCAGAAAATTCTTTTGTGGGAAAGGCATGTTTCAAATTAGCTCACTACTAATACTTTTAAAATTACAGGCTTCATCTTGGAGATGCTACTGTTCAGCTTTTAAGCATAAATTCATGCAAATTCCAAGATCACATGCAGTAAGTGCTCAATTTTCATTCATAGTTGCCTTTAATATCTAAAAACTGGAAAGCTGAAGGTTGCAAATTGTCTTTTCATGGTAAATCCATTATGTACTGTAACTGTGTTTTGAAGTGTGACCTGTTTTAACACATACATAGTCTCACTGAGTTTGCTATGATTTTGTCATTGTAGCAGGACAGAAATATTCCTAAATACTGTATCCTGGAGACTGATGTAAAAAGATAGATTACATATACCAAATCTAGTAAGTTGATAGTTTCTGATTTTGTTGCTACAGACATTTGGTCTTTAAAATATTACATACATGCTTCATCTGAAAAATGCATGCACTATATAACTTCTGTCTCTGACTCAATGAGAGAGATATTATCTCTAATAGGAAAAAACTCCACAGGTTATTTTGTTCACGTACAATGTAGTAGCTACTACTGCAACAAATAAAAGATACCTTTCCCATATTTATGAGAGTTGATGTGCTTACAAATATTTCATCATAATAAGTTATTAAATTAGTCCCCAAAAGACCATTCAAACTTTGGACTGGTCTGTGCATGTCAGAAAAATTGGTCTCAAAATGTCATAATGATGCAGATTTTCAGTAAGTTTATATGACTTCTTTTAATTTCACTCAAAAAATACATGTCTAATACTAACAAAATTATTCCTAAAATCAAAGAAACAAATAATCATTCTGAATCTATGAAAATTATTAGAATGAGGGAGGATTTGCTTTTCAATAGCAATTCACTCACTTCCACTTATGTTGTAACTTATCACAGAATAAGTTAGAATCTGAAAAACATGTATTGTCAAACTGACATAAATGAATTCTTCTAAGGAATTAGTATTTTCTTTCATTTTTAGAATAGTTCTTTAATGATCTATTCTGTACATGTACTGATTTCTGCCTATTTCTGAAAGGAAGAGTTCATGGGAGAAAAGTGCTCAAAGGCAAAATGATTCTCATGGCTGATGAATGACACTGCACAACATACAGCTGGTATTTTGCATTATTTAGAAGACACACTGAAATTTTGCTGGAATTAACTTTTTTTCCGGTTGGTGTAATGATAGCCACAACTGGAAAAAGATCCAATATTTTTGCTTCTTTAACTTGAGCATTAAAGTTTTCATAAAAGACCAAGAACCACAAGGTTAGGCCTCTTTAAAATTTTCAAAAAGGCCAGCAAATATTAAGATTTGAATTATGACACTATTAATTTAGTACTCACTGTTTCCCATATTTTCCACTAAACTTGGAAACTTCAGAAATCAAATTCTGTCTTTTGCTGAGACCCAGTGATATTTTTTAGAGCATGTAAGACCTTGAGTCATGAAGACCTGACCCTCAAAGTTGTCAATTCCAGGCAATGGCAATTAAGGTCCAGAGCATTTTAGGGAGTTCCTCAAAGGACTCAGTCTCACTTAGTGGCCCTTTCCTTTCTTTTTCTGATGTGTCAGCATTACAGCAGTCTCAAAGGCTAACAACTAACTCAAATGGAGAAGAGCTGACCATTCTTAAAACTGCTATTTTATGTCCTGGAAGAGATGGAATAAAAGATGGGCAGGTCATTTGCTTTTTGATAGCAATTGGAATAGACATGCAGAAATTTGTCTGTGTTTGTTGGGAGGGGTGTTAGCTAATTCTTTCACCGTTGGAGCTTTTGTGGTTTTGGATTTCCTATTTTATTAAAATTCTAGGAAAAAAAAAACAACAAAATAAAACAAAACAAACCCACACAGCTGTGCTATTCATTCATTCTTGTTATTTTTTTATGTCTTGCTTGTTTGTTAAAATGCAGAGATCACCCATGTCATGACAGCATTGACCAGAATCAATAGAAGATTTGCAGCTCAGGGTCCATAACAACACCAGCTATGAAATGCCCATTCTGTTGGGAACAAGCTGGTTGCTGGTCTCAGCTGGAAATTGATGCTGTTTCATCATCAAAGTCAGGAACAGGACAGTGCTCTAGCAGCAAGTGATGGTCAAGTGTCATTGGAAGTGGAATAAAAGACACTCAGATCTTTAATATTCACAGCCTCCATTCCAAAGAGAAAGGAAAAAAGTAGAAGAGGTTGGCAATTTCCTTTTAAAGGCCTCGTCTGCCTACTCCAGCTGACATCTGGAGTGTGCTGATCCCAAAGGACTCAGCTCCTACAAATTACTATAAAGTGGGTGAAGTTCATCTCTCACAGTGATCACAACTCCATGAGCCCTTCTATTTGTGCCAGATAATTACTTCCAGGGACCAGTCTCAGATCAAAAATTGGTATCAATCTGGGAAGGCAGGAGGTTAGTATGGAATATGTGTTCATTTTCCTAGTTAAATATTACAAAGACTTATGAATCTAGGTATTCTAGAGTAATAAACATATTCCAGGACACCAGGACACCTTTGTCTCCTGTGATCATAGAGATGGTACTATTGTACATGGAAAGAAACCCCAAAAAGACAGAAAACAGTCTATTTTCTGCAAGGATACTGTACTTATCTATTAAGAAAACCTTTAAACAGAGATTGGAGGAGAAAAGGCAGTGTGAGTGACAGAAGTTCATAGTTAGGAATTAAAAGAGAAATTTGAATAAGAGTATCAAGATCTCTTGAGTGGGAGGAGGTAAGGATTATTCAGAATAAGATTAAAAGGCAAGAGAAAGGACATTAGAGGTCAGACTATTTATTTATGTATACAGGAACAACATACAGGAAAAGGGACTGAAAAACTTATATTAAAAAATATAATTTTTTAGAAGGGCAAAGGATTACCACAGAACAGATTCTATTGAAATAATGAGGGAGAGAAATCGTTATATAAAAAATTAGGTAGACTTAAATGCTGAGAGAAAATTTGTAGTCACTGTCTAATGAGAACAAGGATTAAGAGATAAAGCAAAGATTAAAGGAAAAATACAAGGGTCATAATTTACCCTAGGCAAAGACTGAAGAAGTGTTATAAGAGATAAACTTGGTCAAAGTATAAAATTCTCATTGACTCCACCCCGAAGAAGGAAAACAAAAGACTGCTAGTTGATTGATATAATATGAAAACTTAAATTTAAAAAAAAGCAGCAGACACATGTAAACACAAGGTAAAAAACCCAAAGAAAGTATAAAACAAACAAACAAAAAACAGAAAAGCAAAAAAGGGCATGAAATGAGGTGCAACCATCAAGCAACTACTTTGGGAATAAAAAGTGCTCATTCTATTATTGACATATATAATACTTTGAAACAGTTCTTTCATTTTCTCTGTTAATTTAAAAGAAAGAGCAAGGTCTACTCAAATAGCTTGTAGGTGGATTTGAGCAGGAAGGTGTTTCATGCCCTTTTTTACTGCTAAACAAGCCATCTGTTGTGGCTGCCTGGGGTGGCAGCNAATTAAGATTGTATCTTCCTACAATATTGCTTAAGGAGATGATAAAATAAAATGTTTGCAGCTATCTGGAAAATAAGGAAGAATGGCAGATGGCATCCAATATGACAACAGGTTTTCTTTATGTCTAAGTATGAATTTTGTCAATCTAAACTCATTTCCTTCTAACACAGGATGTCAGGCTGAACAGAGGAAAGAAGTCACTGAGGTCTTCCATCTTGCCTTTAATAATAGTGTTGATTTCCTCACATGACCTACCCATAAATTATACAAAAAACACAGTCTTGGTGAAATTCTTACAGGCAGGGTACAAAACTAGCTGACTACATAGTGTGGAATGATATGTTAAGGGGAGTTATGTGAGTTCTCCTACTGCTTATCTCTTCATCAAGTTTTATTAATACCTGAATGCTGCAAAGGAAAACACGCTCATTAAATTGTAAATGGCATGAAGATATGATCTAGAGAACAATGTGGGCAAAGAAGAGTAAAACATCTGAACAGGAACAATAGACTGTTACAGATGTAAGGACGGAAGACAACTAGCTGGATGAGTCCTGCTCAAAAATGGGTCCTGCCGGATCAGTTTGTGTCTCG
>VWYE01019997.1:0-47010 GCA_013398995.1 Alaudala cheleensis
CCCCCAGATCAGGCTGCTCCAAGCACCCTCCAGCTCTGTGCTCCCCGTCCTGCAGCTGCTTTTGTAGCAGTCAGGAGATTATCAAATGCCTTCAGAGGATGGAGAGGGAGCTTTCTTTAAAGCACTGCTATTGCTTAGTGATTTCTTCCATTGTGAACACAGGAATGCAGTGATTGTTTGCCTGATGCTTGATTGCGGGTTTGTCAATGCAGAGCTCTCACTTGCCAACAACTAAAAGTATCTTGTAACGCTTTTTTTCTTTTTTTTTCCTGTACTATTAAGTATATTCGAGTCTCTCTGCTCTCCTGTTGAGCCGAATGGCAGGAGGGCTCCTCACAACTTCATTCATTGTTTAGCAACAAAACCCTGTAGAGCCCCAGGTTCCAGCACAGCCCCTTGTCACAGCAGAACCTCCACTGGCACTGCCACTGTGAGATTCACTCCTGGCAGCTGCTGGAGCTCAGGAATTCAATGAATCCATTGTAAAGCCACCACAAAAGAGAAATACAGAGCTGGAGTGGAAGAACTTCTCTGCAATTTTATATTGATTCATCATGAAGGCTGTTCATTAGCAAAGAAATGCACAATGTTGTGATGAGTGTTTGGAGTTCATTTTTTTGAGATCCTGTGTATTTCTGAAGAAGTCACCAGTGATTTCAGTGCTTCAGCATCCCTTAGAGCCTTTCATTGCTCTGGGTCTAAAACCACTACAAACAGAATGGTTGTTTTCGTAGATATTTATATTTTAAAAAGAAAAAAGCCCAGGGAAGTTATTTGATATAATCTGAAAAAAACCCCAAAACATTCAGAAAGTACCAGAATCCACTGTAAGAATGGCACATAGGCAGAATATTCTTGTTTGAGGGCAATTTCCCTTCTAAAGCTGTGTGGAGGAGATGCCAAATGGTTGATGGAGGATCTCACAGAAGACACACAGACATTTGTTAAGAGGATTATTTTGCATGAAGCATTTCCATGGGCACAGGAAGATTCATTAAGGACCAAACCAAGGGTTCCTTTCAAGGCCATGCACTTCTAGAGCAGCTCTGGGCCATCACATCTTCCAAGTGACAATCTCAGGGTCTCTGTCAGAAATAAGCAAGCAATCAACTGTATTTTTAAAGTGGTGACATGCTTGTGAGTAGGGAGACACTTATATAAACAACAGTTCATGGAAGCTGGTTTGGGATGAGGGAGTGATTTTGCCTTTTTTCTGAAAGATCTGTTGAACCATGGTGGATGATTTCTAAAGCTCTGTGCAGTTACTGCCAGCTTCTCTCCAAGGCACTGACATTTATGAACATTCTGAATTCATTTAGGAATTCTGTACATGAAATGCTTGAGCTCAAACTCATCCTAACAGGAGCCTGAATGGAGTTAAGATCAAGCTCAGATATTTAATTAGCAATAAGGAATAGTATTTGAAATATGGAAAAAATGTATCATTGCTTATAGCCCAGACTGAGCATTTTGTGCATTTCTAAGGTAGCCTTATATATTTTTCTAATTCAACCTTAGGAAAACTTGGCAAATTATTAAGAAAAACTATTTTGGGACTGGCAACATTGCTGTGTCTAGAAAAGATTTTGTTTTTGTTGCTCCCATCAATCAGGGTAAGACACAGCCCTAATGACCAGTAGAAAACCCCAAAACAATTAAAGGGAGCCATCAGTTTTATTACAGTGCCTTAAAAATACACCTCGAACTTCCCAGAACTTCACTGAGCTCCTGCCCCTCCCTGTCTTCACAGGACACAGATTTCCTATCTCTGTTTTGTATCCAGCTGATGAAAGCACCTCATGAATAATTAACAGGAAGCACCTGCAGGACATGGAAGGTTTGAAATGAAATCAATCAGTTGTTATCTGCAATTCATGTTATCAACTCTCAGCACCCAGCCAAGGGAGACAGAATGATCTGTGTGTGTGCTCCTCACCTGGTGACAATGTTTGTACAGCCCAGGCTGGAATTCAGCTCACTCCCAGAACAGCTCCATCCTCAAAATCCACATTTTTTCACTTTTCTGATGCTGCTACCAGAGACTCGTGGGAAACTCAGTTATGAGGGAGCTGCACTGAAGTTTGCAGCCTGTAAGGCAATAAACATTTCCTTCAGAACACCTTATAAATCCTAACTCTCACAAATAACAATATTATCACTGCTCCAGGAGGGAAGGATAATAAATTTTAACAATAACTAAAGCAAAAAATGCTGTCCTAAAACACAAGCAAATGAACTGTTTCAACAGAGCTGGATGAAAAAACAAGGAAACATTAAGAAGGATAAAACCAGGACATGCAGTACTTAAAAATTTGGGTTACTTCAATCCTCCAAGAACCTATCAGCTTCCAAGTTGTCTCTATTTTATGAGACTAGACACCCATCAGATCCCATCAGGCACATTTAAATGCAGTATTGAACAAAAATATTGGCAGTTAAATACCAAGGATACTAAATCACAGGTAGAAGGGAAAGATTTGGTGATTCAAAAATATCTAAATATACACAGTACCTCATGCTACATGAAACCAAACCCACTGCCAAAAACTGAATTATTGAGACCTCTTGGGAGAGATCAGGCTTATCCAAAACCTGCCAACAAACCTGCATTAACTGTCCTGCTGAGCCTGCTATTGCCAACAGGGCATGGCACTGTTCTAATGAAATGCATGGAGGGATAAACAACACTATTTTGGCTTGCTGTATGTTGTCTCTAAAGATTTATCTCCCTGCTTGTCCATTTTTCTGTGTATTGTAGGAGGTCACAGAGCCCAGCACATCCAGAGAGACAGCAAATGGGGCTGCTGGAACACCATTTATCCCATTTTCCTACAGCAAGGCAGCACTAACCACCCAAATGCAGCTGCTGGCAGAGGTTGGTCACTCTGCTTTGTTCTCACAGAACTTCAGTGCCTGAACCCTCCTGTTTAATTCATCCCAGTGCTTCCCAACTCTCACATTAACTAACCAAACATGGTTTTAATATCAAGCTGTATCACAAAAAGATGATGGTTTAATCCACATATTTATACTTTCCTCACAATGGACAGGAAAGTGGATCATTTCCTCTCCCTTTTGAAGTTTGTTACAGAGACCATTGTTTTCCTTCCAGGGTAAATATGCAGGAGAAAGTTACAGAGAATTAATGATCTCGTAGTCCCTCTGAGGACTTTGAAATAATCCAGGTAGCTTTTGCTAAATTAATTATTGAATTTTCTCTAATTAAAAATTGCTCATAAGAAATGGCTCCCAACAACAAAAGGGAACCTTGACATGCCTGGAGAAAAAAAATGTGCCTGCACCTTCAGTGTTTGATCACCCCAGTAGAGTTAGAAGAGCATTTAAAAAGCCACACAAAAGCCAAAACAAAGGTGCTCCACAGGTGTAATAAAGTTATTGATTGCAGTTTGTCAAGACAGGTTTCCTGAATTTGTGATTAAAAATGTGCCTTTTTCTCACAATGCAAGACCTGGAAATGATTTGCATCTCATTCATGCTACCACTCCTTTTTTGTCTTAATCCCATTGCCTTTTTCAGTATTCCTGGCAGGATTTCTTTAGGAATTCTTGATTTTGTGCATGGTCAGCACTCGCTGAATCCCTTAGCAAGGAAGAGGCAGGGGGAGAGAGTGGAAAAGAGGAGGCTGAAGTGATCCCAAGGCTGCCAGAGCTCCAGGAGCATTTCAACAATGCTCTCAGGGATGCCCAGGGTGGGACTGCTGGGGTATCTGCAGGGCCTGGGGTTGGTCTCTGTCATCCTGGTGGGTCCCTTCCTGCTGCAGCAGCCTCTTGTTAGAGGGTAGAAGTGAGCTGAAACACAGAACTCTTGTTTATCCCAGCATGAGAAGGGCCCTGGTTTATTCCCCTTCCCAGCTCAGCCACCCTGACTCCAACCATTCCCTGCCTCTGGCTGCACAAGCTCCTGCTGGAGGTTTCCCCTGCAGCCCCTGACTGCTGGTGATTCCCTGCTGAACTCTGACTGCAGGGATCAGTTTGCAGCCTCTGACTGCAGCTTTTCCCTGGCTGGGCTGTGACTGCAGGTTCCAGCAACAGGCTCTGACTGCAGCCCCACACTGACCTGACTGCAGGGATTCTCTCTTCCTCAGGATCCTTCTTCTTCATCGTTTCCTCTTCCTCAAGGATCATCCTCCCTCCCCAGCTCACCCACTCCCTTTTATCACTTTTCATTATTGGCTATACCTGTGACTCATCGGGGCTGGGGCTGTATTGGGTAATTAACACAGCTGTCACTAATCAGGGACAAGATCACCTGGATTCCCTCCTCCTACACCTTCCAGCTTGGAATATTCTGTGATTCTATCCTATGATTCTAAAACTTTAGCTCAAGTTGTGGAAGGAGTGCTCTGGTGCAACTCTCAGGAATTGTAACTATTAATTATGGATGGAATAAATGCTCTGCTCCCAGCAAAAAATGGGAATCTGCTCTCAAAGTTGTTGTTCAACCTGAAACAAGGCCAGGGCAGCATGGCACTGGGAGTGGAATGATGTCTGTATTGGACTGGTCTGACTTGGAGAAAAGATTAAATATAGAGATAAAGATGGAACCAATGCAGGTTGGTAGTTTCCTTGTAGTAGCCAGAATAGATGCATTTATTCAAGTTGAGAGGGTGCATTGCCTTTGTATGTGCTTCTGGCATGAAAAAAAAAAACCAAAACCCAACATTTAGGAGAAATTTACATGAATAACACTTTTAATTATCCTATTCTGTTAATTTACTGTTAGTTCACTGTTAATTTAAGTACTTGGTGTAAGTACTTAACAAAAGCTCTTTTTTTTTTTTTGCTTCAGCTATGCAACATTTCCTCTAATACATGAAAAAAGTTATCTAAAGAGAGACCAAAAAATCCATGAAGTTAAAGAATGACATTTCTTCTCCAGTTTCAGGAGAGTTAACTTTCTTCTGGATGTTTAAAATGGACAGCTTTCAGGGTAGGAGTAGTGATGGAATATCTGTCACTGGGTGTGAGAAGGAAGGAAAAGAGCCAAAAATATTGAATAAAAAGTTTGCCAAGTCTTCTGAAGATGTGAGGCACAGCTACAATTTAGACTAGTCATGAGCACTATTCTGGCTGAATAAACCCCAATTTAAGTTTATTACCCAGTTCTAGAGCAGAGCTTTGTGAATCAGCAGGAGTTTGCAGGAACATTACCAGCACAAATATAAACCCTTACTGATACTCCATTCCTCTCTGGAAAGAAAATGGGGGTGATTTTTCTTCACACAAGTTGTTTGGTCTTCTAAAAAAATAGCATTAGTAATCCTAATTTTTTGGTTTTTTCCCTGCCAGTTCTCAGTCTAAATGTGCACATTAAATGTGTTTATGAACTGTTCAAATGTAAAAATAAAGCACAAGTTCTCAATTTCCAGTACTACCCCACTAAAAGCCATTCAGTTATTGGAGTAGGGTGAGTAACACTACTACAAATGTGTAAATCTCTGCTTGATGGTTCAAATTTGTCCTCAATTGTTTCTGTCTAAAACACATTGTCAGACTTGGTCTAACTAAACATCAAATTAACCCAGGCTGTGACTTCCCTAAGAGCTGGTGGTCACCAGTTCTAATCAGGAGCTTCCATGTGAACAGAAATTCTCTGTTCACTCCAGAAATAAGAAATTCATGTTCAGAGTCCCCACTTTGAAATACACATTTGGAAATCTCCCTCTTCTTCCAAAAAGAGTCTAATGAAAAAATATGAGTGCTATGAGAAGATATTCCTGCAGAACTGAAGGATGTAATTTTGTGTGCACCATCAAATTGCTAAAAGCTGTCATTGGAGGAAAATATTATTTCAACAAGTGGCATTTCATTTTCAACTGATTTAAGCAATGGCTTTAGGAGAGTGTTTAGAAAAGTATTGTGAAGTTGCATATCCATTTGATATTCCATCATGATTGTTCAGCAAGTAGCAAGATAGTAAAAATGATATATCAGAATAATATAGTAGCAGTGCAGGAATGAATGGTTCAGACTGTGACATATTGAATATATTGTGTGTTTCAGATGAACATAGATACAAAAAGAGTCTATTGTCAGTGCAGGACCAATTTTTTGCTATTTGAAAAATATATATATTGACTCATTGTATCATCCTTTGCCATTAAGTCTCAGTATACACAGATACTACATCATCAAATAATGTAGAAAAGAAAAAAATTCAAAAATCATTAAATTACAGAATACTAAAAAACACACCCTATTTTCAACCAGAACTTACTCAGAGCTGCCTAGCCATGGGAGTTTCATTTTGGAAAAGACTATTTTAGCAAGATCATTCATCCTATCTGAAGTAATTCATTTTCCAGTGAGAATTTGCAGGAAATTACATTCTGAGCAGTGTCTGTAATTCCTATGCACAAGTGATCTACAGGAGCTGCTGAGTTCTGTGTGCTGGAATTCAGTCTGCCTCAGGGCATTGTTTTGCAGAGCTGCTGCTCTATGTTTTGGGTTAGAAACATGCTGAAATATATGAAAATGCATTCAGAACTTTGGGGTTTCTTGGTTAAAAGAGAACCTTTCAACTTTATGAAATCATGCACGTCTCGATTAACGAGTGTTACAGGCATTGTGCTTTAAGCCTGATTGAAAATACTTCCAAGTCAATAGGAGTCATTTCATTGCCTGTAAGTGGGGTTGTAACACCCACCAGGCAAAAGTAATGGACCTTGAATTGAAAATATTCATTGTTTCTTTTTTTTTTTTAATCATTAGATGACTTTCACTCACTGTATTTTTGTATTCCTTTCCCTGTGTCCCATCATTGCATCCTGACTCTTCTGTTTGCCCTCCATTCCTCAAGGATTCATTGGGATTTTTGCTGATGCAGGACTGGAATATTTTTTCCCCCTTGTTTGTTTTTTTTTCCTTCCCTTTATAATTAATGTCCCATGATTTATGAGTAATTCAAGGAAAGAAAACTCCACACTCTTGCTTTCCTGGTTTAGAAGCCTGATAAGGGTAAAGAAAGAATAATGGAGGCTGCATAATGTGCAACAGAGGCTTGTTGTGAACTGAAAAACGTGCAGATATTTAAAATTAATATCAGAGAAACACAGAATATTCTGAGTTTGAGGGGACCCACCTGGATCCTCAAGTCTAACTCCTGTCCCTGCACAGACACCTCAACAATCCCACCCTGTGCCTGGGAATGCCATTAATTAGGCTATCTATAATATGCAGTTATTTATTAACTGACTCAGTGTAAAGGTATCTTGTTAAGAAAGGAAACCAATGCAAAACATATGATTGCAGGATAAAATTAAACATTATTCTAGTTAAGGAATATGGGAATTTGTAAAATTTTTACATTCTTTTTCTTTTCTTATGGATTCTTTGGTGCCTTACACAATGGTCTTCTTCAACAAGGCAGTAGTTCATTTTCTGCCTTCTGTCTTGACACCTATTTTAGCAAGAATTTAATCCTCTTTCTAAAAACTTCTGAAGTTTGGCCACTAGATTAAAATATTGACAAGGGAAGTCATAAGCACCTGTACAGAAAGGGACAAGGCAGCAAAATGGTGACATGTCCAAAGAGCTGAGAATGTTTCTCCACCTTCACCTCATGATCCCTGCTGTAAAAACATAATGAGGATTTAAAGAAGAAGGGAAAAAAACCCCAACAAAACAAAGTTTAAAAAAAACCAAAACCATTGAACTTTCTTTTAAAAGTCCCAAAACAAAACCTAAAACCTTCCCCTCTAATAAGTAGAAGAAAAGGGGGTTATTTTATTTTGTTTTAGTGACAGAATCACTATTAATGAGTNGAGAAACACAGAATATTCTGAGTTTGAGGGGACCCACCTGGATCCTCAAGTCTAACTCCTGTCCCTGCACAGACACCTCAACAATCCCACCCTGTGCCTGGGAATGCCATTAATTAGACTATCTATAATATGCAGTTATTTATTAACTGACTCAGTGTAAAGGTATCTTGTTAAGAAAGGAAACCAATGGCAAAACATATGATTGCAGGATAAAATTAAACATTATTCTAGTTAAGGAATATGGGAATTTTTAAATTTTTTACATTCTTTTTCTTTTTTTATGGATTCTTTGGTGCACAACATGGTGGTCTTCTTCACCAAGGCAGCAGTTCATTTTCTGCCTTCTGTCTTGACACCTATTTTAGCAAGAATTTAATCCTCTTTCTAAAAACTTCTGATGTTTGGCCACTAGTTTAAAACATTCTATTGACAAGGGGAGTCATAAACACCTGTACAGAAAGGGACAAGGCAGCAAAATGGTGACATGTCCAAAGAGCTGAGAATGTTTCTCCACCTTCACCTCATGATCCCTACTGTAAAAACATGAGGATTTAAATGATAAAGGAAAACAAACAACAGAACAAAGTAAAAAAAAACCAAACCCATGAAGCTTTCTTTAAGCTGTCTCTCATTTAAAAAAGTCCCAAAATATAACCTAAAACTTTCCCCTCTAATAAGTAGGAGAAAAGGGATTTGTTTTATTATTTTGTTTTATTTTCTCCTGCCTTATGTGACAGAATCACTATTAATGAGTTCAACTAAAATTCTAAATGGAAAAGAAAAAAATGAAACCCCTGGTGTAAAGCTTTTACCATAAGCACTCATTCAACATTTAGGAACCTACAAGATCTTGGCAAAAATATGGATGAGGACACAGATTTCTTGGCCCTCAGGGATTAAAAACATAATGCACATGTGTACTGCCTCTGTTGCTCTTAGGTAATGAGAGGAACAATAGATGCAGCAGTTAATAAATTATAACAGTGCAAATCCCTGTGTTTTCCTCATCAGCTGTGCATGCTGGGGAAGGTTTGTGCTGCAGGAGCACCAGGACACTCATCAGGACTGATTGCCTTGGGTCACTCTGTGACGGGGTTACAGCAAGGAGGAAACAGGCAAGACAAACTGGGACTCAGAAATGAGCTGTTCCTGTGCTGCCACCCAAACCTCCTTGGGTACCTTCCAAATCAGTGGAAATGCCTTGTCCTAACACTGCCCAAACACTAGAAAGGCTTTGGAGGTTCTGGATTCCCCTTGAGGGTCCAAATCTTTCAGGTGCAGCCCAGAGTTGTGTTTCTGCTGGGGAACTGAGCTCTTTGCTGGGTTTAACCCTCCTGCCAGTTTTCCATGGCACTGCTGTCTAACAGAAACCTGTTTTAGCCCAGAGCTGAGGTTCAGGGCTGTGTTTTGGCTGTAGGATGAGAGCAGAGTCCATCCCACACTGATGGTTTGGTTGTTCCTGAGGTTCAGGGCTGTGTTTTGGCTGTAGGATGAGAGCAGAGTCCATCCCACACTGATGGTTTGGTTGTTCCTGAGCAGGGCTGACACTGGCTCAAGGAGTTTTGAGCTCCTCCTCTGCTCTGCCAGTGAGTTAAACTGTGGGTGCACGAGAAGCTGGGAAGGGACAGAGCCAGGAGAGCTGATCCAAGCTGCTGGGGGGATTTTCCATACTGGGTGACATCATGATGAACAATAAAAGGGGGGAGTTGCAGCCACTACTCATCTGGTCAGTGGGTGGTGAGGGACTGCACTGTGCAGCACTTGGTGTCACCCTGAATTTTTAAGCCTTCTGATAAGTTGTAGTTTGGAGTCAGTTTTCCCATAATTTTTCATGTAAATAACAGGTGTTGTTTTCTAACCAGCTTGGATGTTTACATTCTTCTTAGTGGGATGGATTTCCTTGACAAGCATGTGTATCAGCCAGTGTGTGTGTAGAGGTGGGAATTTTCTCACCCAATTAGAACCTTTTCCCTTTTCTGTATATAATAACCCTGATTTTAATAAATATCTCTTTCTTTTCTTTCCCCTCGTGATTGCTGTGTTGTGGCATTCTTTCATGTAGCAGTGCACTCACTTGGTGTATTCTTTTTTCATTATCATTTCTGCCCCTTCATTTTCTTCCAAACCATCATTTTATTAACCCAGGAATCTGGATTTTTTTTTCCTGCTTCTCTCCCTGATCCCACTGAAATGGGAATGAGTGAGTGGCTGTTATGTTGAGCTGCCTGCCAGCTAAACCACAACACCCAATATGGGGCATGAAGCATTGAGATAATGATAAATCTGACCACAGCATGTTAGAAAAAACCCACATTTTTATCATAATTCATTGTATTATTTTAATAGTTGCTGGTCACACTCTTTATTTATTTGATCTCAGACTTGCTGTGCTCACTCCCAGAGCTGTGGTATGTGGCACTCACCTCCTGTCAATGTTCCCTGTTGTGCTCTTTGGCATCTCTGGGGTCTGCATTAAGGTTATTATTGTTCTGTACTGTGTAACACTGGCTCATGATATGATAAAATTACTGCTTGTGACACTAATCTGGTATTTGCACTCAGCATTACCATCAGCTCTGCAGCTCAGGAAATATCTCCTGGAAACTATGAATAGTTTCTCTCTTTACCTTTTCTCCTCAGAGCCAGTCCATGGGGGAGGCAAGGGAGGACACTTCCTTCCACTCCTTCACCTTTCCCTTCTCCTCCAGGCTAGTTACAACAACTCTTGAGAATTTTGGATATACTTGGGATGTTGAACCAGCATATTCCTGATTCTGTACACCTGATCCTCCTCCTTCAGTGAACTGTGAGACAGGCAAAAATATTTCACTTACAATCCATGTGGGACAACAGGGCCAGCAGCCTGCAATTACAAGGCAGGGAACCAAGCAGTTGGGATCACTTTTTAGGGAATGGGGCAATGACAAACTGATTGGAAAAGGAGGCCACAGCCTCTGGAGGTGACTCCTGTCAGGTGTAGAAAAAGGCACCCCTTTAAAGAAGATGCTGTTGGTCACCCAGGCAAGGGGAGCACCATGGAAAGGGGCATTAGAGAGGGAATTGGCTGTGCTGGGGGTGATTCAGGATGACCTGGACAATGGGCACTTATCCAAAGACAGAGATTACAGCCAAGTGCAAGTGATCCATGTGGCAAAGCCTGTATGGGGCACACTGTCACTGTGTGTGCCAGCTCATTAATGACGTGTAGAGGGACAAACAGAGGGACAACAGGCTGCCCAACTCCAGCAATAACCTCTCTTGGCTGTGGACACACTGGCACAGGAGTTCCAGCACCTCCCACAGGTTATATCCTATTCCCCACCTGCATGGAGCAGCATTTTGGCTGTCAGGAGTAAGTGCTGCTCAGCTTGAGGAGCTGCAGTGGATCTGTGCCACGAGCCATGCTCTGGACTCACCTGGGGGACCATGGAGAGGAAGTGGGATGAGTCCTGGGTATGAGGATTGCAAGGAAAAGAAATCACAAAGGTGCTTCTTTCAGGAAAATAGCTGCTCCATCTTCCAGAGGGCAGTTCCCCAGACACAGTAGAAGGGCTGATATTTCTGATCTTAATAAGGGTTCCTTTTTCCTTTTTCTTTTTCCCTTTTCCCCTTCCTTTCTTTATCCCAGCCCAGGAGTTTTTACCTTTTTTTCTGCTCCTCTCCCTGACCCCAGCTGGGGGGAATGAATAAATGAATGAAAGAGCAGCTCTGTGGGGCTCAGCTGCCTGCAGGTTGAACCACCACATGAAACATTGCTTCTTTTTGTAGGAGCCATGCCTTTGGCTTGTTACAATATTTAATATTTATGTAACAAGGTTGTAGAGACCTTATTCAAAATTATCAACAAAGAGATGTTTAAAATGGCAGGAAGTTTTTGAGGTTAAGCATTTGAGTTCCATTCCTGGTTTCATACTTCTACTGCTAAAAGGAACTTGTAGCTCCCTGTTTGACAGAACTTCAGTTTCTGTCATTGTAGAACCATTCTGCTTCTTTTCTTTCAAAATCAGGAATTTTATGAAATCCATAACAAACAAACTCTGAATCAAATTGCCTTAAAGGAGAAAAAATAATAACAAAAAAACCATTCTTGCCTGGGTCACTGCTTAACAGTGATAGCACTTTCCTTGATGTATATGAACAATTGCATTTTCTAATGCAGGACCAGGCAAATATTGATCTCTTGCCCTAAATAAAATTCAATGATATTTTCATTGAACAGAACACTTCTAAGCTAAGACACTGCATTAAATTGGTTAACCATTAACAATTCACCTGTTTCCAGCCACATTCTTTATGCCTACTGTTATTTTCTAGCCAAGATGCACTTGACAGGGAGATGATTTTTCACACTCTTGTTTGACAAACTTATGCTGGGAAAACCTTCAAGCACAGCTCAAGCCAGAAAGGCACTGGGGAATATTCCCTGAGCAATGCACAACTGGAAAGAAAATTAACAGCCTTTCTGCAGATGAATGCAGAGAGAGGACAAGAATTAAATATTTTTCAGTGAAGCAGCTGGAAAGGAGTGATACAATGCTTTTGTACTATTCAAGGACCTTGAAATAGCCAATGCATTTATTGTTCAGCAAAAGCCAATGCAAGGAGCTCACTGCCTTGAAAACAAACCTTCACATGCACTGGCACAAACTGAAATCCCCTCACAACCCCAGCCTGTGGTTCCAGTTGAGACAAAGTGCCAATTGACTTAAAAAGCAAATAAAAAATGCTCTTACCCCTGTGTTCAGTATAAGAAGGAGCAATATTTTACAAGGTCTGTTAAAGTAGCTCCTGGTTCCTGATGCAATATTTCTGACATCTGTTATTTCAACCTGATGTTTCCATTGGCACTCTAACCCTTCAGCCAGCCATGAAAAACTGAAAAATGGCTTTGTGCAATGGAAATGACAAATACAGATCTACAGGATCAGCCTTCAGCAAGAGTCAATGATCATAAATCCCATGTTTCCATTGTTTCCTTGAAAAATTTATGATGTAGTTTGGCTTGCTTTTCAAATGAAAGCTGAACACATCGTCAGCAGAAGGATTCCTGAGCTCTCTAAACAATAACCCCTGGGTTTTTTCAGATCCTGCAGATTTGTCCCAGTGGGAAGGTTTGGTGCTTTACAGAAATGTGTTGGACAGCAATTTATTACTTTAGTTAGGCTCTCTGTTATGGATTTAATGTATTTAGTTATTTATGATTTATTCTATACATCTAGAAACAAACTTCTAGAAGAGGCTGCTGAACCAGAGCCATGTCATTCAACCCAGTCTGGAGGTTTGAAATCACCAATATCCTGGATTTTTACACAATGAGGAGCAGGAAGGGAATCAGAATCTGAAAATAAGATAGGATTTTCCTTTGACAGGAAAAAGGGAAAAACACCCCACAAGTAAAACCTGGAATACTTCTAGATTTCATTTCTCATCTCTTCCATGATCATATTCATAATCCATGTAAAACAAAATTTTAATTTATCTCTGTGGATGAAATAGAAACCATGGAATTTCCTCTGTCCCTACTGTGGATGGGAGGGAGGGAAGGGAAGGGAAGGGAAGGGAAGGGAAGGATGAATGTTGGTGCCTTCACTAACCCCCCACTTCTCCTCCTTTGCAGTGACACAGGGAACCCCTTCATCCCATCTGCCTCCTCTAATATCCCACAAGAGACAAAGGAAGCTTGGAAGAATTTGCAGGATACTCAATAGCTTTTATTTAAGACAAAGCTGGTCATGGCCTTGTCTTCTTTGTGTTTTTAGATTAAAAGCAACATGACATTGAAGAGCAATTTTAACAAATTAAAGAAACACATTTAAACAATGAATTTCTTGGAGCTGTTTTCTGGGGTAGTTATTCACACAGAACCCATCACCCAGGATGGAACTAATGACTTAAAGGAGAATTTTCAGATCCATATTAGGAAAGGTTCAACAATCTTGGCCATGGCAGATGAGGACACTTTTTTAACCTTATCAGTGCCAGTCTTTTGCTGTGAAAGGTCTGTCCTGCTTAACTTGACATCTTGTATTGTCTGATGTGCCATCAGACAAATTTCTGATGATCCATTCCCTCTTCCATAGGTTCTGAGACTGGAAAAGGAATAGGAAAATGATTTCTATTTCTTTATGAAGAAATTATAACTGTAAACAAAACTGACTGGTTTATAATAAAATTGTGGGATAAAACCCATGCCTTTTCCCTAGGGGGTTAGAGAAGCACTAATTCTGCCTTTCCCATCTCCTAAACACTGGAGTTTTAAAAAATGGTAGATACTACAAACAGTAACATACTTAGGTGATGGTTTTACTTCTATGCATGAAAAACACCCAAAATAATAAGATCAAAAATGTTCTAGAAATGACAACAGTAAAAAAAACAACTTATTTCACACTGTGAACTAGCAGGCCCTTTAAAACTTTCAAAAATCTTGGCAGATTCAATTCTATCCCTCTCTCCATAGCAGTGAAAAAAAATACACTGCTTAAAACTTTCTGGTGATTTGTGTGAGCAAGGCAAATGCAGAAATATTGTTGTTCAGGAATGTGTAGGCAGAAAAGTCATCATCCTGGTGGCTGGAGAGTTGGATTTGCTGAGGGCTCTGAAATCCTGCTAAGCTTATTTATTCTCAGGAAAGAATATTAAAACCAAAAAGAAGGATCAGTAACTGTGCTGGAGAAAATATTGGTCCTCAGCAGCAGCAGAATGCAAAGAACACAGCAGTGAAGCACTGAAAGAAAATTTACAAGTAGGGGAAAATTTACCTAAGAAAGCCACACAAAAAATGGAGCAGAAACTACAGGAATTAGAAAACATTTCCAATTATGCTTGCTCTGCAAATGTATTTTGTCATGATCTGTCCTGGAAATGAGTTGTCTGTTCAAGGTTAGGACCCAAAAATTCCTAGGAATTCTCTGTTTGAAGAGGAAGGATGGAGCAGAAGGCACAGATCTCATAAAAACAGGAGATATTTTTTGAGTGACTTGGCACCACTTTTAAGCATATTATAAATGAAATCAATTTATGTCTATGTAAGTTGTTTGTTCTAAAGGGCTGCTGCTGTCCCTCACCCCTGAATGTGATGTGCAATGGGATATTTGGGTTTGGTGCCACTTCCTTTATATTGAAAAAGTGCCAAAGTGTTACCTTTGAAAAAGCAACAGACTAAATTTGTAAGGGATGGGTTTTCTTTGAGGGAAACAAAGACAATGTGTGATGCTTGAACATGGAAATGTACCAAAATGACACACTCAAGTTATTGAAACTTCCACCCTCGCACATCTCTCTGTGACCTGTGAATTCCAAACCCAGAACACAAAGTTTTCAGCTGATTATCTCTTTAGGCACTTGAAATGAAGTTTAATCCTTTTTACTTTGTTTTGCATTGATCAGCTTCATGGGAATGCATGGAAGGATGAAACCTAGAAGGGGCTCTACAGGGAGTGCCTCAGAAGTTGTCCCATTATGGGACAGGATGGTCAAATACTTTTTCTTTTAGGTTTTTTTCCCCCTTTTCTAACATTTAATGATATATAATATGTAATAAGTATTAAATGCATTATATTACATAGGTATATTATTTTTTCACCTGTCTATTCCTGCAAATGTAATTTAGAAACACCTTCATAAGTCTTCTTCATTTAACTCAATGTAAATTGGAAATGCAAACGATTATGCTAAGGCTTACAATTAACATAAATATTTAATTCAACCCCTTGTTCTTGAACTGGCTGGTGAGTGCCAGAGATAGGATTTTAGATAACAGCTGATGTGACCTTCCATTCCCCCACTGATCTGTGAACCTGAGATAATCCCTGTGTGTTCCCTGAGTCTGTGTGTGTGCAAACCACTCATCCCAGTGACCAGTTAGAGGGGGGCACATTTGGGGGGGGACCTTTCCTGGCTGATGGCAGGAGATGTGCTGGCATATCCTGAATTAAACACATGAGCTGTGTATCTGGGCTGGGGTGGCACAGCCAGAGGAAGCTGATTCTGCTCGTGTCATTGGAGCTCACACAAGAACTCACAAGGTCGTACCTCCATTAAAAAATCCTACAGCAAACAACCAGAGCAATTGGGGAGAGGGTGATCAGAGCAGCACAGAGGAAAAGCTGCCTGCATCAAATAGTGCTGGTGTTTGATATCAAACGCTCTGAACAGGCTTTAATTAGGTGCTGAGATTGAGATCTGTGCCCTTTGGAGGGTTGGTGGTGACACGCTCACAGCTGCTGGTGCAGGGCACACGTGGACACACACACTGGTGTCCAGACAGCCCGTGGGAATAGCTGCCAATCAGGCCTTTGGGGACCAGCTCCAAGTGTGGAGTATGGCTGGCAGCCTTCTAAATAAATGGAATTTTATGTCCCAGTCCCACTGGTGCTTCTGAACTGGGATGATTCAAATGAAGTGGGACACCCAGTAGGTGAAGGAGCTGACAAGGGAAGATGGAGAGAGGCTCATTACAGGGGGCTGGAGTCACAGGACAAAGAGGAAAGGCTACAGGCTGAAGGAGAGAAGGTTAGATGGGATATTGGGAGGAAATTCCTCCCTGTGAGGGTGGGGAGGCCCTGGCACAGGGTGCCCAGAGAAGCTGTGGCTGCCCCTGGATCCCTGGCAGTGTCCAAGGCCAGGTTGGACAGGGCTTGGAGCAACCTGGGACAGTGGAAGGTGTCCCTGCCCATGGCAGGCGATGGCACTGGATGAGATTTAAGGTCCCTTCCAACCCAAACCATTCTGGGATTCTGTGGTTTATGTAGAGATCCCACTGGTGCCCATGAGATGGGCTCAGCTGAAGGCAGGGATGTTGCTCTGGGTGGGGACCAAGGTCCAGCTCTGTGATCCAGCTGATCAGAGCTGTTGAGTCTCAGGTCCCTGAAAGTGGCCTTTGGACACAGCAGCCTATTCCATCCAGGAATCTCTGGGGAAAATAAAAACCCAGTGAACAGGGCAGGCTTCACAGCAAAACATCCTTCCCTGGCAGGGGCAGGCCTTTGCTCTTGGCCTAATGGCCTTTTTGGGCAGCAGGAGCTCTGTCATTCTCAAAGCCTTACAAGTGAAATTGAACTTTCCCTTCACTTCATAAGCTGCTCAGGCATACTAAAATTAGCAGAAATGAACTTTCTCTTTTCCCTGATAATGCTAACCAGAAGAATATTTTCCTGTTGGATGGATCCCATCAGATATAGCAATATATTGCCCACAACAATTGCTGCAAGGCTTATTATCAAATATTTCAACCCTTTGGACCCAAAGGCCTCACACTAAGGTGGGAATCATTTGTAGTGGGTGCTGTGAAAATATAGAATAGGATTTCATGGAGTCACAGAATCATTAAGGTTGGGAAAGGCTTCCCAGACCAGCAAGTCCAAGCTGTGATTGAGTCCAGCTTGTCACCAGCCCAGAGCACTGAGTGCCACCTCCAGGCCTTCCTTGGACACCTCCAGGGATGGGGATGTCATCAGACATTTTAGGACTTTTAGGATTTTCCATTAGATTTTCCTCTGTGCTGCCTTTCTAGACTATTTATCCAGTCAAAAATAATATTTGTATTTGAAAATGAAAGTAATTTTGATGGCAAAAAAATTCTACCTGAGAAACCTCCACAGGGGCTCCCTGACAATGAATGTGCTTCCTTGGAACTGATTCCAGGCACAATTTTCATTTTCTCTCCTGCAACAAACACAACTCTTAGGAGCAAGTGAACATCATGATGTCTTCCTTAAAATGACAATACAGCCAAAGGAAGGGAAAATGTGCCTTGCAGCCTGCAACCTGCATGCTTTCCTTAAAAGATATTTGGAAAGCTTTTTATTTGCTTCTGGATGGTATAACATCCAAATCAGGTATCTATTAGTATTATTGTTATTTTAAACAATACTGAGAGTAAAGGTGAATTTGCAGGTGATGTGTGACAGAGGGGTTGCCAGAGCTCAGTGCAGCACAGAGCTGTCTGAGCTGACAGATTTCACCTGGCAGATTTATTTGCCAGGAGAAGGCTCCGTGCTTGGCACATTTAGAACCTCACTGGTCCTTACCCACTGCCACAGCCCACAAAAGCACTTCACAATTACTCTGGGTTAAAATAATCAGTTTTCTGTTACCAGCTCTGTAAAATGGGCCAGTTCTTGTCCCTGTGGTTTGCTGGAATTAACTTACAACAATCACTGGAGTCTTGCCCTCACGGCAAACAGAAGCTACCACGTAAATACATCACACAAAAGGCCAAGTCTAAGGTTCCAAGGACTTAAAATAATTAATGGGAGAAGCAGAAAATTAGTCCCAATTTTAAATGTCTAGGAACTGCATTCTTGTTGTAGGAATAGGAGAAAGACAGGCTTTGCCACAGAGTAAACCAGAGCAGGTTTAACTTGTGTATTTTAACATGATGGATTTCTTAACTGAGCTTTCTAAAGCAGTCTAAAACTTGGCAACATGAAATTCTGCTCCAAACCATGCTGGTACAGAGCACTAGATAAATGGTTTAAAGAGCACATGAAAAAAATCTTGTCCCTGTGGTTGAGGATATGCATCAGTAACTCTCAGATTTAGCCTGCTATTCTCAAGCCAAGGCTACTGCTAGAGGATTAAAATACTGCAGTATTGCAAATAACAGTCCCTGGACTATGTATCATTTTTATTTGCATTACTTGCAGCCTTCTGGCATCTTATTATCCCCCTGGACACAAGGCCAGTAACCTTAATGAAATACCAGGAGATATACTCAATTCTAGCACTCCTAGTTTAATAAAAAAATGCTTTAAACTTCTTAGTGCAGAGCATATTATTGGCTGTTTGTAAAGAATTCCACTTGGGAGAGCAGCTGGTGCATCAGTGAACCCAGTGCCCTTGACTTTATGTGCTGCCTATTATTTTGGGAAGCAGCTCTGAGACACAAATAAATAGCAGACCATTTTTTTTTTTGGAGCTACTACCAGGATTAATAATCATTTACTGGGTCTCAACAGTTATACAAACATTTCACATGCGCTGCTCAGAGTATTCCCCCCACCTCCTGTAAACACAGAGGTGAAATCACAAATCATATTTGCTAGGTCACACCAACTTGGGTGTGTGTGCAGCTTGTCTGGGGGAGCAGAACCTGTTACAGATTCGCTGCCTGGGCTTCTGAGCTGCCCAGAGGGGTGGGATGGGCATGGAGTGGAGGGAGAAAGTGCAGGAAGAAGCTGGGGGAGAACAACATCAAATGTAGGAGTCCTGATTCCTTCAGTCTCTAAGTGCGTCTTCAGTCCAGCCCTGGACTCTTCCTCACACCCTCAAAGTGCTCAGAATGGTTGGAATTCATTCCAGCAGTGATTACAAACTCACCAATATCAGGTGTAGGAAGAGTGAGAGGCTCAGACCTTAAATAAATTGAAAGGCAAATGGATAGAGGAATGAAAAGGGAAAAACATGGGATAATGGAAATATTTCCCCATTAATCATTCCACAGCCCACTGGAGCTCCTGAGCCTGGTGTCATTGATGCTGTTCTGCATTTCCTTGCTCAGCACTTTGTCCTGGAGGCTGTGAGCAGATGCAGCACCCCCCTGGCCTGAGCAGACACCTCCCAAACCCTCTACCCTCCTCTCCACAAACCCTCAGTGCCTGATGCAGCAGAACTTCCCAGGAGCAGCCTGTGAGTTATTGCCATTTTGTAGCTGAACATTTCCAATAAGTGATTCTCTAACTTCATGGAAAAAAGATCTCATCTTTCTTAAATGAGCTCTTCCTTCATGATGAGCGATTTCCCAAGCTCTGTTGCTGGTGCCCCAGCCAGATGCCAGAGACACAGCTTCATCCTTTTGATGAAGTCTTGCAATTATCACCTTTGCCAGTAGGCACTTTCATCCCCCACAGATACTCCCTTCTTTCATTATTTTCTGGATAAGGACCAGATTCTTTGTCAGCCAGGGTTTTCCAGGATCTCATCAATAAAACTCTGAATTAGCAGACATGATTCCAAAGGAGGTGCTTGATACTATCATTCTTCCAAGAGCAGCCCCACGCCCTTCCCTAACAAATTTCAAGAGTCATTTTTGGATACATTGTCCAAAGTGAAACCCTACAGATTTTAACCCACATACAGAAGTTTATACTCTATTTTTCATTTTATAACCTTTTGCATGGAAATTATTTTCTTTTGCAAGGGTAATGCACATTTTAGGCACTTGGCACTGAAGTTAGAAAGGCCCTGGAAAAAGAAAAGCATGCTTTTATAAAACTAACAACAACCTTTAGGAAAAAAATGAAAATAAAAGATGGATTTTTTTGAATAATGAATTATTTCTGGGGAAGGCTAAGAAGCTGATTTGTTATTCAGAATGAGTGACCTACTGCACTTCTTCCCAGTGAGCGTGGAAAAAATATAATTGGCCTTCCTAACAATGGTATTTAGCATCAATACATGGTTAGAGGCTTCATTACTGAAGCTCTGGATAGAAGTGACTTGGTAACAGTCTATCAGCAAGGTCCCCTTGTACACAGCATTTTGAAGTGAACTGCAAAAGAGCAGAACAATTCAGTGTATAAAATAAATCTATTAAGGCTGTGCAATACTTGAATGAAGATGTGTTTACAGAGGCACTGCTCAGAAGAAGGACTATTTCCCCTTGCTGGCAGTTCAGAGCACAGAGTCAGAGCATCCCTGCCCCATCTCCCAGCCCCCAACTTCACAGGAATCAAATGAGGTTTTCCTCTCATGTCCTTGACTCTGCAGTCTGCTCAGAACTCGGCCTTCAAAGTGCACCTGTGAATGTCAGTGTTTAGAGGAATTTGTAACTGCTGGCTTTAGCGTTTAGCCTCCTTCATAAAACACACAGTCTATCACCCAGCCTGCAATTTAAATGCAAATAATATTTAAACAAGGCTAATCTGGTGAGCTTTTGTGTGCAGAGTGATATATGAGATGGAGATGTTTGAGGTGCAGTAGTTTACTGTTCTGAATTCCTTCTCACATCAATCATCTCTCCACATGCATCAACAATTAAAATGGTTCATGGCTGCAGGGACTGTGACAAACCAACTTCATCATTTCAATGCCCACCACAGCACCTTTGAGCACAGGAAGCTGATAGGAAATGATAAAATGTTAATTATGAGTTGTAAGCAAAACCAAGTACCTCAATTCATCAGTGACCTGCTGATTATGAACAGAGCTTGTTTGTACAACCATACACACAGCAAAGTGTGCCTGTGCTGGGGGCTGCTCTCAGTTAGTGCTTTCTGGATAAATCAGCCCTGCCCAGCTCTGCCTGTTGCCAGGGGAAACACGTTTTAGCTTGGCTTTCCCATCTCATCACAAGGATGTAATTGAGTCCCTCCACCCAGAGAAGTTATCACGAAGTTAATCACAGAAGGGGGATTTTCCATCCTTTCCCAAAACGGGCTTGCAGTGGGTGTGTCGTGATCAGCCACTCCTCTCCAGGCACTTCCTGCTCCTGGCCAGTCCAAAGGGATGCTGACTCTCATTTTTCCATCTCCCAGATGGCTCCTTAGCTTTGCAGTGTCAATTGAAATTGCTGCTGACACAACTCAAAGAGGGTATTTTTTTTCCCCCCGTCCTGCAATCAGGGTGGTGATTCTGAATTGTGTTTGAAATGATTCTCCACTTCCCTCTTCCTTGGCTGTGAACCAGTTCTCACTGTGACCATGCTCTAAAAAATATCAAGACTCACTTAGATGGTCTGTTTTATTCGAGCTGCAGAAATGAACTGCAAAACTGTATAAAAACATATTTTTCTTAGAATGTAGACCTGGAATGGATATTTTTTTTAAAGTAAAAAAGTAGTCTTGACTCTAAACATGTTTATACCTTTTTTCTATAAACTCATTTGCTGCAGGACTATTTTTCCAGTGCATAATTCCCTGTGCAGTTACACAAACTGATACTAAACCTATATAACAAGGTGACCTTTTTCTTAATCCCAAGAAACACCTGTGAAGTAATATTCTATAACTTTGCCTCATTAATTCCTATTTTTAAACCTTTGTCTCTCCTATTTTTTTTAAATTAAACTGGCCCTTGCTTCACCATAGTCCCTTGTTAAAAAAGACACATTTCTGCCCATAACCATTTCCATTTTCCTTTTTTTTCCCCTTTTTATTTTGTTCTACAACTACTTTCCGAGAAGCCAATCAATACCTGGAATATTTGCACTTCCATGCTGCCAAACCCAAGAACTGTGGATTTTGGAGCAAAACCATGACCCAGTACAGAGCAGCAGGAGTTTTCAGGCTTGTCCTTATGTTTGTCACCAAGACAAGAGCAATGGGAGTTTGGAGAAGAACAGTGAGTATGAAAAGTCACTCTTCAACAAAGCACTGTCTCAGGCCAAAAGGAAAAGGGAGCTCAAAACAAAATGCAGAGAAAACATTCCTTTGCTTCAGGCTCAAACATGAACATAAAAAGGCAAAAAGCATAGCAAATTGGAAAATGAAATGTATCTGATAATTATTTTTTAAAATCATCTCTTCAAAGTTCGGTGCTTTTATTCAGGAATATATTACAAAATAAAGCTACATTTTTAATGTATGCCAAGATTTTCAGCCTTACGTGTTTTGAGATCACTGTTTCAAGGCCTCTGGGTTGTTTGGCTCTTGGATTCCTTGGAGAAGGAAGCCAAATTGATATGGTGCATTCTTGCTCCTTCACTTCTCCCTTGTCAGCCTTACCAACCTCATAACAGCAACTTGCTCAGAATATCTGCACCACCCATCATCACCCCAGCTATGCACAAACCTGTCCTAAAATATGAAGGGAAAAGTACCCTCCACAAGTCCTAACCCCTGATTTTAGCAGCAACTGAGAAAACCTGAGTTTCCTGATGTGGACTCAAACCCAGGAGGGTTGTATAAAGATGTAAAAGCTTTGCAAACAGAATAAATTTGAGCACAAAAAGATATTGGGGTACATCCAGTGTCCTGTGTAACTGTTCAGTGTCCAGCCAGTGCTGTTGGATAACACTGCACTGAGCTTGGACATGGAATTTGGTATTGTTTGGGCTGGTAAGACAAATGTGCCCATTGAATGAAGTCCACAGCCAGAACTCACTGGTCTTCTTGGAACAGAAGGAAAAGCAGAAAAGGTGAGAGAACCTGGATCTCTTTGGAATTGTGGACTTGACCTTGTGCCATTGGCCATTTTCCCTGGAACATTTAGTTTGGAGAAGAGTATTTCTGAGCACATTGCATGAACCACCCTTTGTCTTTTGCTGATACAGAATCAGATTTGTTGCTGTTGCAGGTGAGTTGAAAATGAAGAAACTGAGAGTTAAAAATGGAATTAAAGCACAGCAGCTCTATGGCTTATTTGTTTGTTTGTTTGGGTGCTTCTAAGCATTCTGAAGTCAAAGAGGATCATGTGGATTCTGTTAAGATACGATTACCATGCAGAGCAGCAGCTTTTCTTTCTTTGTTTTGTTTTGGTTTTTTGATTTTTGTTTGGATTTTTTTGTGTGTTTTTTTGTGTGTGTTGTTTTTGTTTGTTTGTTTATTTGGATGGTTGGTTTTTTTGTTTGCTTTTGTTTGTTTGTATTTTCATTTGTTTGGTTTTGTTTTTCTAACACTTCAAGAATAAAATATGTGCTTATGTTCCCATCCAACTCCTGCAACAGAGATAAGCACACATGTGATGAGCCTTCTGAAAAGACTTGGAAGAATTGCATTTTCCCCTGAGTAACTTTTTGTGACAGTCACAATATGTTGTTCCCACTGTTACATTAAGTTAATGATAAAGAAAACAAATTCAGAAAAAAAAACATTAAACAAAATCAATAGACATATCAATTATTTACAGTCTAATGGGGGAAAATTCCCTTTGAACTGAGCAGGATCTATGGCATAAATACAAAAATCAATATGCTGAAGTCACGAGGGAGAGTTGCTGTTTGCAGCCTGCTGAACACTTAGGAGCTCTCCAGAAAGTGAATGAATTCTACAAAACTGACTGGAATCCAAAGGTGGTGGCCTTATCCTCCAGCACTCCTGGGATTTGTTCCTGTGATCACAATGTTTGAGCATGAAAAGGTGTGTCTCTTGTAACTCAACACCCCCTGCTCTAGTGGGACTGGAGAATCTTTAAGATGCCTTCCAACCCAAGCCATTCCATGATTCCATGAATTCTGACAGAAAGCAGTAACTGAGTAAATTCTTTCCCCCCTGCAGATGTGTTATTTCTGAACTCCCCTGTCCCAAATGGCCCCACTATTACTTATAAGCCTGCTTGACATTTTCTTCAAAAGGTTTTTCAAAACCTTCAAAAGGGCAGCAAAGGTTTTTTAACTTGGGACTAACGTGTCTTGATTTAGGCACCTGCAGATATTGTTATCCCATGAGTTTGTCTTCCTTCAAAGCTGACAAATAAACTCCCTTGGCATTTTGCCACTGCTGGCTTCCTCCATCATTTTTCTTCCCAAGCCATCGATGTGTTCAGAACATCTGCTCTGGCACAGTGCAGTGCTCTGGAGCTGCAGAGGTGCTGATAATGACAGAGATGTCCCCTGACATCATTCCAGCAATCCAGGGAGGCCAGACTGATGGAAGGGCTTTGGATTAGCACAAGGAAGGTGGAATTGCTGAAGCACAAAGCTGTGCCCCGCTGTCACAAGGGCTGATTGGGCAGGGCAGAGCTGCTCCACCTCACTCCCAGAGTGCCACCGTGGTGTTTCTGACCTGAGGAATTCTTCTGCCAGGACAGCAGCTCAGCAGAAGGAAGGAGAGGTGCACAAAAGCTTTAAATAAGTCTTAAGTGACTCTCTGCTTTTAGAAGCCCAATGTTACAACATCACTGATTGATAACCTCTGGTTTCCTGCACTAGGCAAATTATTATTTCTGTAAATGCTCTTTAAAAAAAAATTCTTTTTTTTCTTTTCATCCACACCGTCTTTCACATTGCATCTGTGGTTGGGAGGGGTGAAAACAGGCTTCCTTTTTCACCTCTCCCTCCATGGAATTTTTAGTAACACTGAGAATTTATCTACTGAGAATTTACTGAGCAGTGACTATAACAAATGTTTCTCATATTTGCCCACATCTACCTGTTAAAATTAGCAAGAAAGAAGCAAACAAATCAGCAAGTTCATTTTTAGTTCTGTAATTTTTCAAAATAACCTTTAAAAAGGTAGGGTTCTAATGCAAGCTCTCTGCTTAGCTCTAATCCTGGATCCCTTTTTGTGTTCTACTGCCACTGTGCTGTTCCACCATTTAATTTATGTGACACAGTGCTCCATTAGAGACTCCACAAGACTTTCAGTGAAAGACTGAGTGTAGAAATGGGAAGGCTGCACGCTTTGGAAACCAAATGCAATTGTTAGGGCTTGGGATTGAAGGTTAATCACCACAAACATAAATCCAGGAAGGATCAGAGGTGCAATGGCAGGCAGGGGAACCTGAAAAACTAAATCAGTGTAAATAAATACCTGCTTTTTCCACTCCTCAGGGGCTACCTGAGGACAGGGAGTGCTGGGAAACACACCTGGATGAGCCAGGCAAGGAAACTGCAGCAGACATAAAGGGGATATTGATAGCAGGGTTTAATATGGGAAGGACTCCTCAGAGGGGACTCTGGGTGTGCCTGGATCCAGCACCAGTCTCAGGCTGGGGCAGTGGTTGTACAGCTGTGATTGAGCCTCTGTGTGACTCTGTGCCCCAGGAATAAGCATGGCAAATCAAATGTGTTTATATAAATAAAATAAATGGATTATTTAGATTAATGATGACAATTATAATGATTAGACTACAGATCTTAATCAGAATTATTTACTGCACGGTATAGGCAGCTCAGACTACTTATCTAGTGCACTATTTGTTGAAGCAATGATATTAAATCTGGCAGAATAATTTCTCAGTGGAGATTGATGTCACTCACCCATCCCAATGACTGTGGGCAAATCTCTTCAGCTCAGCCTGAAGGGGTGTCCCCACTCCAGGGAAGAACCTCCACACACGTGCCAGGAAAGAGCTGAGGGTCCCTCCTCTGAAAGCTGGGACTGGGTTTTTACAGGATAAAGCACTGGACTGTCAGATGCCCCCAGGCTGTGCCAGCTCAGAGCCTTAGATCAGTTGTCAGCACTGTGATTTGTTGGTTCCTCTGTCAGGAACTCAGGAAACACTGCTCTTCCCTGGTGTTTAACTCCAGGATGGATGAGTCAGGCTGGCTTCAGCATCCTCCAACCCCAAAAGTGATCCCCATCCCTTGGCAAACAGGGAATGATCCAAGTTGTGTTGCCCCAGTGCTAATGAGTTGCAGGTGAAGAGCAGGACCCAGCCATCCATGCTCCTTTCAGCAGGGTGTGTTCACAGCTCTGATGTGCTGTCCCATCTTTGCCAGGAAATGAAAACCAGCAGTAACTGAGCACACAGCAGGGATCAGGCACTCAGAAATTCCCTCCTGCAACCTGATTTTGGTTTAAGCAAAAGAACACCCACAGAAGTGTGAAAGAGCCTCAGAAAGATGACTTCCTGTCCACTCCTCAAACCAGACTCTCCAAATCCCGANGTCCCAAATGGCCCCACTATTACTTATAAGCCTGCTTGACATTTTCTTCAAAAGGTTTTTCAAAACCTTCAAAAGGGCAGCAAAGGTTTTTTAACTTGGGACTAACGTGTCTTGATTTAGGCACCTGCAGATATTGTTATCCCATGAGTTTGTCTTCCTTCAAAGCTGACAAATAAACTCCCTTGGCATTTTGCCACTGCTGGCTTCCTCCATCATTTTTCTTCCCAAGCCATCGATGTGTTCAGAACATCTGCTCTGGCACAGTGCAGTGCTCTGGAGCTGCAGAGGTGCTGATAATGACAGAGATGTCCCCTGACATCATTCCAGCAAGCCAGGGAGGCCAGACTGATGGAAGGGCTTTGGATTAGCACAAGGAAGGTGGAATTGCTGAAACACGAAGCTGTGCCCCCATGTCACAAGGGCTGATTGGGCAGGGCAGAGCTGCTCCACCTCACTCCCAGAGTGCCACCGTGGTGTTTCTGACCTGAGGAATTCTTCTGCCAGGACAGCAGCTCAGCAGAAGGAAGGAGAGGTGCACAAAAGCTTTATATAACTCTTAAGTGACTCTCTGCTTTTAGAAGCCCAATGTTACAACAGGGCAGCACTGATTGATAACCTCTGGTTTCCTGCACTAGGTAAATTATTTCTATAAATGCTCTTTAAAAAATTCTTTTTCTTTTCATCCACACCATCTTTCACATTGCATCTGTGGTTTGGAGGGGTCAAAACAGACTTCCTTTTTCACCCCACCCTCCCAGGAATTTTCACTGACACTGAGAATTTATCCACTGAGAATTTACTGAGCAGTGACCATAACAAATGTTTCTCATATTTGGCCACATCTACCTGTTAAAATTAGCAAGAAAGAAGCGAACAAATCAGCAAGCTCATTTTTAGTTCTGTAATTTTTCAAAATAACCTTTAAAAAGGTAGGGTTCTAATGCAAGCTCTCTGCTTAGCTCTAATCCTGGATCCCTTTTTGTGTTCTACTGCCACTGTGCTGTTCCACCATTTAATTTATGTGACACAGTGCTCCATTAGAGACTCCACAAGACTTTCAGTGAAAGACTGAGTGTAGAAATGGGAAGGCTGCATGCTTTGGAAACTAAATGCAATTGTTAGGGCTTGGGATTGAAGGTTAATCACCACTAACATAAATCCAGGGAGGATCAGAAGTGCAATGGCAGGCAGGGGAACCCGAAAAACAAAATCAGTGTAAGTAAATACCTGCTTTTTCCACTCCTCAGGGGCTACCTGAGGACAGGGACTGCTGGGAAACACACCTGGATGAGCCAGGCAAGGAAACTGCAGCAGACATAAAGGGGATATTGATAGCAGGGTTTAATATGGGAAGGACTCCTCAGAGGGGACTCTGGGTGTGCCTGTATCCAGCACCAGTGTCAGGCTGGGGCAGTGGTTGTGCAGCTGTGATTGAGCCTCTGTACGACTCTGTGCCCCAGGAATAAGCATGGCAAATCAAATGTGTTTATATAAATAAAATAAATGGATTATTTAGATTAATGATGACAATTATAATGATTAGACTACAGATCTTAATCAGAATTATTTACTGCACGGTATAGGCAGCTCAGACTACTTATCTAGTGCACTATTTGTTGAAGCAATGATATTAAATCTGGCAGAATAATTTCTCAGTGGAGATTGATGTCACTCACCCATCCCAATGACTGTGGGCAGATCTCTTCAGCTCAGCCTGGAGGGGTGTCCCCACTCCAGGGAAGAACCTCCACACACCAAGAAAGAGCTGAGGGTCCCTCCTCTGAAAGCTGGGACTGGGTTTTTACAGGATAAAGCACTGGACTGTCAGATGCCCCCAGGCTGTGCCAGCTCAGAGCCTTAGATCAGTTGTCAGCACTGTGATTTGTTGGTTCCTCTGTCAGGAACTCAGGAAACACTGCTCTTCCCTGGTGTTTAACTCCAGGATGGATGAGTCAGGCTGGCTTCAGCATCCTCCAACCCCAAAAGTGATCCCCATCCCTTGGCAAACAGGGAATGATCCAAGTTGTGTTGCCCCAGTGTTAATGAGTTACAGGTGAGGAGCAGGACCCAGCCATCCATGCTCTTTCCTGCAGGATGGGTTCACAGCCCTGATGTGCTGTCCCATCTTTGCCAGGAAATGAAAACCAGCAGTAACTGAGCACACAGCAGGGATCAGGCACTCAGAAATTCCCTCCTGCAACCTGATTTTGGTTTAAGCAAAAAAAAACACCCACAGAAGTGTGAAAGAGCCTCAGAAAGCTGACTTCCTGTCCACTCCTCAAACCAGACTCTCCAAATCCCGACAATTCCTGCCTCCCCAAGGATTGCCACAGGTCCCATGTGGGAGACCAGAGTATCCCTCTGGGTCTCCTGGATGGGCAGCAGCCAGGACAGGGGGGATGGGATCCCACTGCCTGCTTGAAAGACAGCATTGGCTTTGATCTGACACCATGGAGNTCCCAGACACTGCTGTGCAAGTTCTCCTGCATTAAACCAGTTCCTGGTGCTGCCTCACAGCAACTGAACATTAAAAAAGCAATCAGGCACCTTTCAGGCATTGCCAGGCCAGTTTACAACTTCCACTGCACTCAGTTTTATGAAGGGAGTCTTTGAAATGACTCTCAGATCCTTTTACAACAGTAATCTCAAGACTATGAAGTGATTAATGTGATCATTTGGACAGAAAGTCAAAGTTTGCCAGGCACAGTGACATGTTTGTTGTAAGGGAGATTGCAGTTTTACAAAGGTGAGCATTTGTGTGCTGCCAGTGTTTGGAAACACACAGCTTTAAACTTGGACAAAAATGAGGTTAAAATGTCTTTTGTAAAATGGTTGATTCCAGTCTGGATGAGTAAAGAGTTATCAGTTAATAGATGTGAAGATAATCTTATCTAGTGCCATGATTCCTTTCTCAAAAGATTAGAATTCCATGATACAAAATGATCAATGATTTATTGGAACTGTTTGGAGGTTGGGTTCTGGTGAGATTTTTTTTGGGGTGGTTTCTTTCCAATTCTCTGCATCAATCCCTAAATATGGCAGTTCAGTGCAATTTAAAAACCAGACATATTTTCACCTTTTCTCTTAAACCCTCAGATCCTGGTCTTGCAAAACACAGCCTGCAATGCCAGAGAATAACAACAAGGTGTCTTCTCAAATGGTTTTGGGTATGAAACATCTGCTGCTTCATGAATGTTTTTACCCAAGAGTTCTAAAAGCCCATCTCTCAAGATTCCTTCTGTAAAGCCTCTTTGGAATTTTTAGCATAAAATGGGCAATTTGAAAGAATCCCCAGGAAGGTCTTGACAGGTAACTTCTCATTCATATGTGACATGTACTTTGAACAATAAATTAACTTTTTGTCACTCTTGAAAAGGACAGTTTTTTTAAAAAAAAGTTAACTTTGGTAGTCAGTAAATATAAAATTGTTCTTTTATGACTAAGTGTAATTGCTGATAAATACAAAGAGAGAGAAAAACACATTCCCTCTTTGGCAAACACTTAATAAACATGTGGGCTGGGAGAGAAATCCACAGTGCTAGAAGAAGTTTACCAGTAAAACCAACTACTTTGCCCCTTGACTCCTTTTGTTCTGTCTACTCAGAAAACATTTTAACCAAAAAAACAAACTCTTATTTTTTTTTCCTCAGGATTTTTATTGTTTCCTCCCTACACTGAAATTCTTCAGATAGTTTGAAAATGTTTCTCACTCAAATATTCACCTGAACTTTTTTCCAGTGTATTTATTGAGAAATGCCTGGAGCTGAGCTGCACAGCTCTACTTTTTAGAAGAAGATCCATTGGTAAATTAAATTTACTCTGACAAAGACTTCAAATATCAGTTTGTGGCAACTGTCAAGAACAGCTGAGATGGATGGTTTTGTTGTTTTGTTTGTTATTTTTTTACAAACTAAAGTACTTTTGAATGTTTTTTGTAGTGCCTGCAATAATTTCTCAGTAAGCCTTCAAAGTTTTAGATACTCACACCCCTCCTTTGGCCTTTTGTAGGAATTATCATTACATAAAAATACAAACAGAAGAAGAGAGGTTGAAGGTGCACTTAGGCTTGCAGAGAAAGGGAATTTAAGTAAATCTATTAGCTGGTTCCTTTTTCTTCTTTTTTTTTTTCTCTGCTCTAAAGCCTGTCCCAGTCAATACCAGTATTTCCCCTGGTTTCAGTGGACACCACCTCAGCAGTTCAGAGTGTTGCTGATGCAACATTTACATTTTCTGAACCAAATTAGTTGCTCACAGCTAATTTATTGCAGTCGTGAAAACCCGACCACTTTCCAATCCCTGGCGTTTATAGATCAGCCAGCACTTGGGATGGAGAAGATAAAAGCTGCTAAAGAATCAATTGGCTGAACAAGTGGAATGTATAGGAAAAAAAAGCATTAGGAAAGCCCAGTGATGTACTACATTATCATTAAACATCAATAAGGACAGGGAGGCAAAGCACAGGCAGTGTTTTTTTATACACAAGGAAGAGGGTATATAGAACTGAGAGATCTGGGTTAGGTCCCTTAGCTCTGAAAAGGAATAAAGGAACTCTAACACAATTTAGCTAACCTGCCTTTTCCCCCCCCTTGCTTGCACAAGAAAAGAAAATTCATAAATTAAAAAGCTTCAGGGTTCCTTTCATATATTCCCCATATTTTGACTGCATTCTATATTACTGTATGAATCATTACATGATACATATCCACCATCTTACTCATGCTCATTACTTTCAATTTGTGGCAAGACAAGCCCTCCTCCATCCCTTAATTAGCAGTAATGAGGTAATGGCAGTGGCCATCTGCTCTGATTAAGGGAACCAGTGACAAGAGCTGCTTGTACTCACCTCGTGTTTGCTCTGTGCTCTGAGCCCTTCTCAGGCAGAGAGTTCCACAGCTGGAAACATCCAGTCCAAGGGTTTTCCCAGCACTTGCTGTGTGCTTTTCCATTTCCAGGTTGGGATTGGAGGAATGGAGGAGCTGCTCACATCACAATCACAGTGCTTTAGCCTGCCTTTCCATAGCTGCTTAAGGAGCAAAACTCCAAACAAAGAGTTCTTGAAAATCTTTGAAAATCCAGGCATAAATCTCTCTGTCTATAGATCTCAGTCTAAGAATGTTTCTTTCCTACACCAGAGAGAAAAGATAAGACAAAGGAGTTTACAAAGTCTTCAGTTTTTCAAGTTCCTTTTCATTGTAGGCAGGTGTTAACAGCCTAAACCTGTTTTTATTTTCTCACTTTGCCTTTCAGTGGTCAAACGAAGCTCAGCAAGGCCAAGTGCTACTCCTGGGTGAGGCAATCCCAGGATCAATCCAGGCTGGGCAGAGAATGGATCAGGAGCAGCCCTGGGAGAAGGATTTGGGGGTGCTGTGGGTGAGAATGGAGCTGCCCCATCCCAGAACCCCTCGTGCCCTGGGCTGAGCCCCAGCGTGGGCAGCAGGAAAGGGATTGGGGTTCTGCCCATGCTGTGCCCCTGTGCTCAGGTGAGACCCCACCTGCAGAGCTGCCCCAGCCCTGGCACCAGCACAGGGAGGGCCTGGAGCTGCTGCAGAGAGTCCAGGGGAGGCACCAGGATGAGCAGAGGGATGGAGCAGCTCTGCCCTGGAGTGGCAGGGACACCTTCCACTGTCCCAGGTGGCTCCAAGCCCCATCCAGCCTGGCCTTGGACACTTCCCGAGATCCAGGGGCAGCCACAGCTTCTCGGGGCAACCTCTACTTTTATTTCAGTGCCCTCATCATAAAAAAATTTCTGTCTTGAAACCAATGTAATCTATCCTTTGTCCTCTGGTTTAGAACCATTTTCCCTTGCCCTGGCACTCCAGGCTCTGGTAAAAAAAGCTTTCTCCATCTTTCCTAAAGTGCCTTTGCACATCGAAAGGTTGCAATAAATCCCTGTGGAACCTTTTGTTCTCCAAGCTATGGAACCTCAATTCTCTCAGACTTCCTAAAAATGAAAGAGGCATTCTTGTCCTCTGACCTCTGTGTGGCTCTCCTCTGGACTTGCCCTGACACTTGTATTACTTCCTTTAATTCATATCCACAGTATAAATGTTATTTATAGATGTGAAGGAAGAACACACAAATATGAATATCATAAAAGCATGTTTACTTCATTAACCATAGACAACCTAAAAGGAAACCAGGATGTTTCCCTCTTCCAGCTCCAAACCCCCTGGAAATTTAGAGCAGCTTGTTCAAAAGAAAAACAAAAACAAAAATAAAAAACAAAAAGAGAGAGGTGTCTATGCTCACTCAGAGAACATGTAAAACTGTAGTAAAACATCATTTGTTGGTTCTGAGTTCTGCTTTTCAGTAATTTTATGGTTTCAAAATTACTTTCAAAATACTCTTACTCATGTAATTTTTCCAAATCAACCACTAAAACAGAATTAAAAAGTGACAACATATACTGTTCACACCATTGTTAAACCAAAGTTTCTAGGGGTTGCCAGGTTTAACACCAGCTTCTTGTCTGAGAAATTCTTGTTATTGAAACAGTTCCAATGTAAATCAGTGGAACACCAGGTAAAGCAGATGCCAGGCTGAACTTTGAACAATCTGTAGAGAAACCTTGATATATGGCAAACTCTATAATGAAACAAATGTTAGATGTTAATTCAGGTCACAAATAAAAGCTACTTGAAGAAATTTAATGCCAAAGTTGAATTTGAAGGTGCTCTCAGGATGATTAATGCCTGGAAGCATTAATGGATGAGACTGTTCAGTGTGTTAGATGGCCCTTAAAAATAACATCAATACATGGAAGCTATTGCAATTTCCCCATCTCCTCCTCCTGGGGTACAAACCAGCCAGTTCATCTTTCTGCTTCTAACCTGGTGCTTGATCTCAGCTGAGGTCTCAAACATGTTCATTGCTGAGGAGTTTGCACTTGCCCTAGATGAGATTTTTTCTCTAGGAAGGCAACTCCAAAAAGCAGAGTCATATGTTATAAATAACTCAAAACAGAAGAGTGCACCTAAAACTTCTCTGTTTCCATAACTGTGTTAGCCAGCTTCTGTCCTATTGCTCTAAAAACATGTCCAAGGACAGAGTTGTGCATTTACCTTATTAAACAGGATGTGGTTTGGGCAGAATTCATCATTAGGAACCCATTTGAGAATTATTATCCTTCACCTCACTAAAACTGGACGCCAAGCCACTGACACTTTGTCTTGTTGATAAATATTTATTTTTGAAATAGTAGACATGAAGCCCATTAAATGTACCAGAAGATGAAGATTGAATTACAGTTCTCTGGCAGCAATTAAGCTGGTGACTATTTTCTTGTTCCTGTCGAACATTAGGCCAGGGGAGCACATTTGTGAGCAAGATTTGTGCAGGTGGGGTCAGGGTTTGACCCTGGAATATTTACTGTGCTCAAACAGGGAGGAATATGTTTATCAGGTGATATTTCATCAAAAGAACATTTACATTACAAAGGATCATGTGTTCCAGAGGCTGCATATTTCACACAACCAAACAATTAATTTCAGAGTGACACAAGAGCTTCAGCAAGTTACACAATTGCAGTGGCAATTTTAGAAAGAATAATAATTGGAAATTCTAAATAGAAAGATTTCTTAATGAACACAGCCATGAAACAGGTCAGTATTCCAAGGTAGCCTTCACTTAAGGAAACCCCAATGCTCCAGTGTGGCACAGAACCATAGAACCATTAAAATTGGATGAGACCTCCAACATCCCCAAGCCCAACCTTATCAACATCAAGAACCCCAATCTTCAATTGTTGCAGAAGCTAGCAAAGCAAGAGAGAGCTAACTCTTCCCCAACATATTTTATCTTCAAAGGAGGAAAAGAGTTCCCTAATGATTTATCATTAAGAATATGCCAATTGTTAAGTAATTCTCAATACATCCTCTGAAATTCAGACAGAAATAACAGTCCCTTGTGAAAGCCAATCTGAAATGAAATAAACCCCAGTGAGTAAGAGAAATAAGCTTCTGATTCCACATGGCTACAAGGCAAATGGTGAACTCAGAAAAGAGTTTGGATAAATTAATTAAAATAAACATCTTTAATATCCACCAGATAGTTATCTGCTGACTTTGCTTTAGTATTTTCTTGGCAAAAGACTTGAGTGATTAAGATGAATCATAAGTATTGCTTCCTCTTTTATTTGATGTGTCAGTTTGGGGCACTATGTTGTTCACACAAGATGAAAACTATAAACTAGATATTCAGCTAAAAAAAGAAACAGGAAACAGGCCATTGGGTGGAATTGCTGCAAATTTAAGATGGGCTTAGACAGAATGTCAGAACCTGTCTCTGAAACTGAGATCCAGGTCTTCCCCCTCCAACTGCAACTAAATGTGGTGCACATCTGTGCTGGTGTCACTGTGGTCAGTACAGGGGTTTTTTTATTTATTGAGCCCCACATTGGGTGCCAAAAAATGTGCCTGTCCTGGTTTAGGGAAAATTTGGGAATAAATATCCAGATGGGGTCCCTGTGGAAAGCAAACCCAAGCAGCCCCTCTCCTGATACGTTTGGGAAAAAGATTTCCTTGGAGAAGAGTGGAAGAAACTGTTTATTTAACAAGCAAAGTGTTCACNATTGCTTCCTCTTTTATTTGATGTGTCAGTTTGGGGCACTATGTTGTTCACACAAGATGAAAACTATAAACTAGATATTCAGCTAAAAAAAGAAACAGGAAACAGGCCATTGGGTGGAATTGCTGCAAATTTAAGATGGGCTTAGACAGAATGACAGAACCTGTCTCTGAAACTGAGATCCAGGTCTTCCCCCTCCAACTGCAACTAAATGTGGTGCACATCTGTGCTGGTGTCACTGTGGTCAGTACAGGGGTTTTTTTATTTATTGAGCCCCACATTGGGTGCCAAAAAATGGGCCTGTCCTGGTTTAGGGAAAATTTGGGAATAAATCTCCAGATGGGGTCCCTGTAGAAAGCAAACCCAAGCAGCCCCTCTCCTGATATGTTTGGGGAAAAGATTTCCTTGGAGAAGAGTGGAAGAAACTGTTTATTTAACAAGCAAAGTGTTCACAAGAGTAAAGAAATGAATAATATTAAAAAAATGGAACCTCTTGCTGTTCTGAAGAGATGGCAAATTCAAAAAAGACTTGTGAGAGGTTTCTTGGCTCGCTCAGTCTCTTCTCAGTCCCTCCTGGGCTGGAAAATGCCACCCTGGGCCCTGGTGGGCCACAGGTGTGAGCTCCTGGTGTTTGTCTGGGTTTTCAGTCCAGAGCAGGGCTGAACAGCTCCAAGAAACAGAAATGCCACAGTCTGGGGAACTTCTCTGCCTCAGCTAGCTAAAATACTAGCTAAAAGCAAAGGAGAGCTCTCTCCTGCTGTCTGTCCCTGCTGCAGACAGCACAGTCCAGGAGAAGGAGGGTGGAGGAGCAAATGCAGTTTCTGAAAACAAACTTTCTGCTTCTTTTCCTCCCCCTTCACTCTCAGAACCAGTCTGAAAGGTGCACAACTCAATATCCAGCATAAACAGAACAGACAACTGGGGATACAAGCACCATAAAGTCACCCCAGGACATCACCTAAGTATCACCTGTATTTTGTACCACAGATTTCCCTGGGGGCTCATTCTCAGGTGTGTCAGATCTGAATCCCTCTGCAGACTGGGCACAGGGAAGAGTTGTGTCAGTCACCAATGGAACCAGAGAACACCTTGGGCTGGAAGGGACCTTAAAGATCATCTCATTGCTCCCCTGACACCTTCCCCTGTCCCAGGCTGCTCCAAGCCCTGCCCAGCCTGGCCTGGAACACTTGCAGGGATTTCTGTGATTTAAATATGAGCAGAAAAGGATCATTACAGGGCCACAGAAACTGCAGAAGTGATTCACATCTGCAGAGAGTTTAAATTTCACAAGAAAACTCACATGCTGATGTGACAGTGTTATTTTCTGCAGTGCAATAGAAATAATTCTGTGAATGCAAACAACAAGATGCTGCAAGCTTTTGGAACAAAAATCTTGATTCTTTAGAACAAAACATACATTTAAGCAGTAGGTTATGCCTTTTTTTTTTCAAATAATTTGACAGGAGCTATTTTCTTGCGTTCATATGAGATTTGTTTAAATTGGTAAGACAAGGAGTTAATAAGAACACAGAGACTGAGTTATCCATTTTATTTCTTTGTTTTATAGAGAGACACTTATTATTCTAAGGAAGGCACTTACTCTACAGTATTCCTGAATTTACTGCACCATTAAGACACAGTAATCAGCTGCAGTAAAATGCTATCAGGATACCAAACACAGCAAGTGTAATGAAGCAGTGATCATCAGGATTTAGATTTTTGTCCCTACACAAATGAGAATTAAGATAAACATAGAGAAATTAAGAAAAACCGATCTAGATCAAACTGGCATGATTAGGAAAGTGAGATTTAAAGTAGAAAATCAGTGTATTTGTGGTGCTACCTAACAAGAAAATGAAAATATTGCATGAAGGATTAGCAATATCTGACTTCACCAGAGCAGCTCACATGATGGTTCAGACATGGGGTGTTCTCTCTGATGTTTTTATACTCAGATATATGAGCCCAATTAGTTTATTTGACTTTCTTTAGGATTCTGTAAAGAAACAAATGCTTGTTTGCTTTCATAACAAATGACAGTTATTATCAGCTTAGTCAGGGACTGTCAATGTTCCTTTAAGACAGTAATACGTGACTTTTAAAACTAAGAAAAAGCTTCCAAAATGTGTTGCTCCGAGATTAAAGCATTATTTGGAGTTCAGGAGAACAAAGCATTACAGGAGCTGATTCTTCCAGGGTTTTCAGAGACTTTTGATTTGTGCTGCAAGGATGCTCATTAGGAGGGGAGGCTCTCTCACCTCTCTGACAGACACGGTGCCAGACAATCGGGGAATGCTCCCAGAGCTTTCTGGCAGAGTCATAAATTCATAAATACCTTCATGGGTTTGATGGTTAAGATGCATAAACTGAAGACACAGAATGTTGTTAATTTATATATTCTGAAAGGTGAAACAATTCTGGTACCAAAGAGGGCAGAGAGGGAAAAAGAGAGACAGAGGAGAAAAAAAAAAAAAGGGTGGGGGTATGTAAAGACTTGGATTTCTGAACATTGTGTAACACATTTAACATTGTGTAAGAACAGAACAGCACCATTTACACAGGAGTTCAATATTCTGCATGGTCATTTTGGAAGCCTGTGTGTTCTCCCTAAATGCATGTTGTGTTAAATTAACTTTAAACCCATTTCAAAAGAATGGATTCTGACTTCACACATTAGTCCAGCAAGCTGTTCTACCTCCAGAACATAACAACAACAATAATCTTATTAACATTGCATGCAGTTACTCTGTAACACAGGTAAACAGCTTCTAGCTCCTTCCAGAGCCACGAACAATAACTGCAGCATCAGGATGAGGCAATAACCCACCTGGAATTGTTTCCACCCCTACTAACACATGCTGTTTCCCTGATTTCCTTAAAGGCTCCAATATAATCGACTTGCCAAGCCTTCCATGGTCCTTGTCCTGCTCTGAGATGCAGTGCAGTGTAGAATCAATGGTTCAAACCTGTTTGCTCACACACAACGTGTTGGAAGGTGTTTACACCAAATATATGTCAGGTTTTTCATGTAATTATAAAGTAATGATTCAGATCTTCACAATCCTTTCCCTAAAATACAGGTGCTTGGCTGGATTTCATTTAAAAATGTAGCAGCTCCTGCTAATGTTGAAGCCTGAGCAAACATCCATCTTGCTGTTTTCTAGAAATTAATCTTCACTATCAAGCCCAATGTTAGTAACCTTGTATGTATTTATATAAATATTTGTTGAGTCAGGCTCACTTAAGCTATTTCCTCATGTATTTCTCTCATAAATCCTCATTTGCCCTTGTGTACTGTAGGAGAATAAAGATGAAGTGAAAATGTACTTTGTCCTCGGAGCGTTCAGACAGTTTTCTGTGAGGGTTATGAATAATTCTCTGATATTCACATTACATTGAATTTAACTCAATTCATTCCAGGCACGGAAAGTTTAAGTTGCTGTTTCTCAGATTTAACATGAAAATACTTCATAATTATTAGAAATTTGGTAACACCTTAACAGCAATCTGCTCATTTTATTGGATGCAGGGAGTGGTTTTTTCTCTAAACAGAGATTGTGTTCTCTTCTGAAGGAAGCATTTAGTAAAGTCAGTTTGTGTAAAAAATGCTGCCCACACTGGACTTTCTTAGCTGCTATGGGTACTGTTGACATATTCATTTTTACTTTTATTTCCCTGTATAAAGGGGTCAGAAACTCCATTCTTGGCCTTGTGTTTTTAAAGGTTGAGAGCTACAATACTTCCATGGACTAAGATTAATAACAGTAGTTAAAATTCTCCTTGGAATAAAACCTCAGATTCTCACCAGGAGAGGAAAGGAAAGGTTTATGTTTTTTGAGACATTAAAAAAATTTTAAAAAATCATTTTGCATTTCTGTTTGGATGCTGTGAGTCCACAAAACCAAATTAATGACTGGGTCCCTTGCTGTGCCCTATCAAAGGCTTTGAATTGCTCTGATTTTCCTCCTGAGATGTGGCAAGGAAGTGATTCTGGTGGACTCTCGAATTGCAATGGGCTCAAGGTAAAAAAATATCCACAGAAACTCAAGGAAAAAGGAAAAAGGAAAAAGGAAAAAATGTACTAATTTCTGGGATAAAAGAAGAGGCTCCAGACTATTAAATAATTATAAATATTAAATAAGGACAGTTGAAAGTGCCATCCTACTTCCATATCATTTTTTTTAAATTTTGACCCAACATCATTACATTCTCTCTTTTGTTTTTCTTCCTCCTTTTTGTTTTTCCTTTCCTCCCAAGCTCTCTTGTGGTGTATATATAACACAATTTTAAACAACTGTCAGGTTTCTCAAATTAACAGGCACAGCAGCAGTGAAAAATAATAAAAAAACCTGTGAAAAATCTGATGAATTTTGTTTTCTGTGCAAAAAAAGCTCCTATTTTATCCTGGTTTTTTATCAGATTCATATCTAGACACCACTAAGAAGGAAAGAGTATTCAGGAAGAACATTTCTGCACAGCTGCAGAGAGAAAATTTAAAAATACATTTTTTAATTTATATAAAACTAAAAAAAGCTGTCAGACTAAATAAAGTCACACTTTTATTCATGTGAATATAGAAGGGTTGAAGTGAGTGATGAATACATTAAATACACATTATATTGCTCACAGAAAAGGAGACAGAACTCAGAAGTTTAATGCTGTATTTCAAGTTGAGTCTTTTGCATTACTTGCTTGTTTATGAGCTTTTCCCCAAATCCCCTCTCCTCTGTACAGCTCCCAGTGCAATTAATTAAAAGAATGCAAATTCCAGCAAACCAAAAACCCACCAGTAACCTAAAAAGGGAGTAGAATAAATTAATTTATTCCTCTGACTTTCTTTTAAACTTTTTTTTCTTCACATTTTAAAGGTTGGGGACATGTGGGCAAGTGCTGAAAAGTTCATACTTGTGACATATAAAGCAATCATTTGGAGGAGAGCCTGAAACAAATTTCAACAGGTCAATAAAAGTTAAATTCCAAGTTCTAAACAGCCTTTTTTCCTCCTGAGAGGAGAAATATCTCTTTAATCTCCCCTTTTATACAGTGGATAACTAATTAGATGGTAATAATTAAGCAGAGCTGCAAAACAAGCAGTTTATAAATCCTAATACTCCCTTTTCTAAATTTTCCCTCACTCCATGCAGTTATTAGGAGTTTTGATTCATTCAACAGGAACAGGGAGCAGGATTTCAGTATTTCTTGTGCACACAACTCTTTGGCAGATAGTAAAATAAATGTAAAAAAAAAATCACCAAAAAAAATTCGAACATCACAAACCACAGGTTTGCTTAGACCCACAATAAGATGGAATAATAATCATCCATTTCACATAATTTTTATGGGATACAAGAAAAGGGAATTTATGGTGAATTTTGTTCAGGGTTTTTTTTTTGTTTTGTTTTTGTTTTGTTTTGGTTTGGTTTTTTTTTGTTGTTTGTTTGTTTGTTTTTTGTTTTTTGGGTTTTTTTACTTCTTAAAATTCTGGCTGATCCTTGTTAGGGTAGGGACAAGGCTTGGGAATGGCAGGCCAGGCTTTCCCAGGCAGGACAGTGCTGTTTAACATGCAGGGCTGTTGGTTCTGTAAGCACCATCTTAATTACTGCCTTTATGCTGATGACACCCAAATATAATAGGTGTATCAAAGAGCTCCTGATGACTGAGATAAATCTGTGTCTCCCCTGGAAAGATACTCAGGAGATGGTAAGTGTGGAGTGTCTGCTACCACTGGTGCTTGAGCCAGAATTGATTTGGTTTGGCCCCTTGCCTGCTAAACTGCAGCACCTCATTTGTGGTGCCACGGGTTGGAAACAGCAAACTGCCCCCTGGCTGCATAATTTTGGGTGTTCTGTTTGACCCTGGAATTTGTTCTGAGGCCACATTGTTAAGTCTTCATGTTTACACATCAGGAATTTAGCAAGGTTAAGGACGGTGCTGGTTCAGCAGGATCCGTGGCTCCTGATTTATGGCTCACCACAGCCAGGCTGCAATGCCATCATTCATTGTTTGCACGTTTCCCTGAGCTGCTGCTTGTACACATTGAGCTGCACAGCGTCCAGCACCTCCAGCACTTGCTAGAAATCATCCACAGCAGAATATCTGGGGAGTTTGTGGCTGGCTGTCAAAAGGATTCCGAAGTGTTGGTCCATGCTTAGGAATTCTTCCACTCAGAAATCAGCTGGTTTAGAAAGCAGAGGTAGTTGATGACATCTAAATCTCTAAAGCAGATTCGTTACAGATCCTTGGATAAATTTTCTGGTAAATGAATTTGTATAAATTTCCCATTTTCCTTGTGAATTCTCCAGAACTCTCTTCTTTTCTAGAATATGGTTTTACTTAGTTTGAGGAGCTGCTTACTTAATAGTAGTTCATTTAATTCCTTCTGAGGTCTTTCACTTGTGCTGATAGGAGCTGCTAAAGCACTTGAACTATTACTTGGAAAAGCATTTATTTTATCTGATTTCATCTCAGTATTTAACCTGAGCCTGCTTTAGTTTTGTGAGCCCCCACGATTTTAGGAAAGAAGCAATGCAGTTGAAGAATGACCAGCTAATCTTTGGCCTTGAAATTCAGGAGAGATGAAGATGGAGGGTGGTCCTCGGTGTCTTTATCATAATTGCAATGGAGATAAAATTATAAGGTGTTAAACTTACCAACAGGCAAACTTTAGGAGGTAAGAAGTCAGTGTTACTTCAGTAAAAGTGTAATTAAATATAAATAGATGCTCAGTACTAGACCAAAGCCACACATAATCTTTTTTAAAAGTTTGCATGATGCTGTTTTAGCAGTGCTCTCTATCCTGATGCCTTTCTCAGTGCCATGTGCCTCTCTCAAAGCACAACTTTTCAGGCTCAGCTCTGTCACACTTGGTGTTTGCTCCACATGGGTGTATCAGTGCCTTCTTTGGCTCTTTCCTTTCTGGTTGTCATTCTGGAGTGCCCCAGGCTGCCTCAATCAGTTTTCCTGAGGAAATTAAAAGCTTTCCTGAGGACAGTCCTTTCTACACTGCAGATGTTTTGGTCTCCAGATGAGTGTTTCTGGTATGTACATAAATGTAGATATATAAAGAAACAGGTTTGTGTGTATGTACATATAAAAATTGCTCAGTCTGAATTTCCCTATCCAAAATGAACCCTATTGACTCAAATCTAAAATATAGATTTTATTGCTGTTTAGGATGATTTCCAGACTGGTAAACTGCCCCAACCTCTGACTCTGATGTGCTCTAACCCCTTTAAGGACTCTGTCTCCTGTTATATTGTTGACACCATGTGTGGAAAGGCCTCCCCACAGATCCCTGAGCCTGCAAAGTGGGTCATGCAGTCAAGTGGAAGAACACAACGTCTGGATACTCCAGAGATGTTGTGTTGGGATGATTACTCTGGAAGTGCTTCCAATTATAAAGATTGCTTCCCCCAAAGGAAAAGAGACTTTGATGTTAGCGAGTTATCTCGGAACAGTTGGAGATAATACAATAAAATCCTATCAGAACCAGCATCAACACGTGGCATTGACACCATCATCAACTCTCAAGACAACATTTACCAAGAACCAGATAAGCCCCAGGCTTCTTCTTCCTTAATTAAACTTAATTAGGTTGTCTTTCTGAAGTCTTTTTTCCCACTCAGGAATGATTGAAGCCATTGGATTAGTGACTGGGATTTTCACTGAGTGGTTTTTTGGAAAAACTGCACTTGCAGGGGGTGGCTGAAGCATTTTCAGACCCTCACATTCCCACAAGGAGGGGCTTTGGGGATGTCTTGCACTTCCACATTTCTTTGTGAGCAGGGACAAAGCAAAAAGAACTGCCTCACTAAAAATGCAACTCTCACTGATTTTTTTTTCCCCATCCCAGTGTGTGTGTGGGGTTGACAGGATGACTGTTCCAGTAATTAAAGTTTTACAGCTGAAGGGATAATTTCTGCTACTCCAGCCACATTCATGCATATTCAAAAAGGGGTTTGTTTTTGCACACCTCCTGATTGCCATCTCTCAGTAAACATCAGATTGTTTCCATTATCAGTTCACACAACCTTTCCTTGGTGGCAAAAGTCTTTTATTTGCCTAAATGGAAATGAGAATGCAATTATGGATATTTATAACTCTGCATAATACAAATTTTATCAGGCAATCATGGGAATCTAGTGATGAATTTTGTGTGCTGTCAGTCTGTATTATGGCTTGCTAAAACTGGTAGTCTTCTACATATGTACATTTGTCTAGTGAAATGATAATTCCATCATTGGACAATTTAGGAAACAATTGCTGTGATTATTGAAAGACAACTGATTTACACAATAGCCATCAGTACTGATTGCACAGTGTTTATGTGATTAAACAATTTTTAAATAACTTATTTATTGTCTACTGTTTTTCTAATTTTACTCGTTTAAACTAAGTGCAACATTACAAAAAGTACTTTCTACAGGTTTTATCTGATTATCTGAATAATTCCATTTTGCAACACAATGTCTATGCCAGGTTTGGTTGTTTGTAGCTTTTAGGATGGGGATCTAAATTCCCAGAACCAAAGTAATGCACACAGTGGAAACAGGAAAATTGTATGCATTTGAGAAAATGCTTTTCTCAGTGTTTCACAATTAACTGCAGGGTATTAATGACAAAACCTTTCTGTTTAAAAGATAAACTGCATGATATCATGATAAGTAATTTGCATTGCCCTTTTTTGGCAGTATGTTTAAGAAAAGAAACAGGAAACAAGAAAATATTTGGTCATTTTCCAGCATAAAACTTAGGAGTTTATTTTCTATCCTCCAGAATACATTTGGAATGACTCTAATATTTTTAACCAAAATTTTTGGCACAGATCTGGACCAAATAAAACACTAAAAGAAGGAGATGATCACAGATAACCTCTAGGATTTTGTTACCAATTTTTCCTTTTGATGCAGTGATGTTTTTCTGCTGGTTTTTTTTTCCCTTTCACTTTAATTCTGAAAGATTCAACAACTTCCCCCTTTGATGACTAAGTACAAATTCTATGCAGTTTTTTATTTACTACTATATAGAAAGATACTTTTCCCCTTCTTCTTCTGTCTATTTTGAGCACCTTGCTTAGGCAGAAGTACAAATTAAATTATGAGTCGGAGAAGATCAGGGTGAGAAAATGGTCTCACCAATTAAAATGTTAAACAAGAAGAAAAATCTGCTCAAGGTACTAACTGTTTCTAGAAGGTACTTTTGTCCATGCAATGTTACCAGTAAAATAATTAAAGGGAGAATGATCTATGCTTTATTATCTTGTAGCCAAAATCAGTATCTGGGAACTATCACATGAATAATTCTTTTGATTGTAGGGAGGCAAAAACAACTTTGCTTCCTCATTTCCCTCAGTGGGAAGTGCTCATTACCAGCACCTCTGTAGGAAAGGCCATAACCTCACTGAAATTGTCCATATAGCAATTAATAACCTATGAATATATAGCAATTAACAACCTTCAAGCTTTACAGTTTTGCTCTGTGTTCAAGCCCTGGGGTCACATTTTATTCAAACTCAGATGTTTTGTCAGTAATTTAAGACAGTTGTCTGTGCCCACAGCTACCACCTATTCCCAAATTCAGATGAAGGTCTGCCATGGTACTGTAGTACATGGTCTCTTCAAGCAGGGCAAGTCTAACTGCAGCTTCAATACTGAAAAATAAAAATATCTACAACTAAAGTTATTGCTCATTCCCACAACTCTCCTCCCTGCCCCCTTCAGCATTCAACCCTCCCTTCTGCCTGCAGCTCATCATTTCAGTTTATACATCTGAATGATGAAATACCACAAGCAATTTCACACATTGTTTCCTTGCATTTGTTCTCATTATTGTTTTCACTAGAAAACACTTGTGTAGTTTCCAGGGAGGGAGGGCAGTGGCACAGAAGTAGCCAAGCTCTTTCTTCTTAGTGGTTCCTGGTGTCATGACAAGAGGCAAATCAGCACAAGCTGAAACTCAGAAAATTCCATTTCAACACAAGGAAAATCTCAGGTTAGGTTGTTTTTTTTCTTTTACTTTGTGAGAGTGCTTGACTATGGAAACAGGATATCCAGAAAGGTTGTGGAATCAGTGGGAGGGTTGGTCCAGATGGTGCCCAGAGGTCCTTTCAAACTCAGCTCTTCCAAGGTTCTGGAACACAGATGATGCTTTTTCAGCATTAAGTAAACTCACAGTTTAACAGATTTCAAAATGCCTATGAAATTTTCTCTATAAAACAGAGTATGAAATGTATGAAAGTATGCTGAGGTATTAAAATAAACCCCAAACAAGCAAACCAAAGGGTCTGAGATTCTTTTAGCTTGCACTTTGCTAGGAATTCCTTTCTGCTGTTCCCTTCTGATAAGAAGCCAATCTAATTATTGCAACTCCCCACCACAACCTACACCCCTAGAAAGTGCTCTTGGAGTTAGTATTTCAATTTGGCAGCTACCAAATGTCATGGGGTTTTAATTTCATTTTAGGGAATGTTAAAGACTGCACCAAGCTGTTGGGGAGTGTAATTTTCCACAGTTGTATGTCCTCATGGAAAACTCCTTGCCCATGGCAGGGGGTGGAACAAGCTGATACTGAAGGTCTCTTCCAACCCAAACCACACTGTGATTCTCTGACTCTTACAGAGTTAAGGCTGATCTGTACTTTCAGGGAGCCCACAGTTTATTCTTTTTGAGAACCAGTGTTTTACTTCCTGCATTATCATTCAACTTCCATCTCCTGATATAACCCAACCTTTCAGAGGTCTCTGACTGAACTGCTCCTGTTGAAGTTCAACAGATTTTATTGTCATGGATTGCTGTGCCACATTGATTTGCACCAGGAAATGTTTACAGGAACTCTAACAGCCCTTCAAGTTCTTACCATGTCAAGAGTGGCTAAAATTAAATGAGATATACACATATATATATGTTATACTTTTATACAGATATATGTTAACATTATTTATTCAAGATGGATACACTCTTAACTCAAGCCTTTAATTTCAATTTCACATAGATTTTGGCAGGATACCAGAGTTATTTGAATTCAACAGAAGACTTACATTGACTGTGATGTATAATCATTAGAAATGCAAAAGATTAATAGATTCATCCCAAATAGCCCAATAATCCATAATCCTGAGTGCTTTAATGGCATTTAACAGTGTTATTCTTTTTTTTGTTTTCTTTTTACTTCTTCCAGAATGCAAGAGCTGGGTGGCAAACAAAAGATTTTGTAGACATTTTCCTCAAGTTCACAAGTAGGCAATGTAACAACTGATTCTGAACTGGCACTGCAGGTTCTCTTCTTCAAATCTGGTGTGTGAGCTGGAATTGGCTTCCAACACATCTGGGAAAGGATGATGATGATGATGATGATGATGATGATGATGATGATGATGATGATTTCAGATCATCTTCAAAATGACAAAATTGGTTCCCTTCAGGCCAGTGCAATATAACAGGAAATGCCAGATACTCACCTGGTTGAGTTCCAAGCTTCCATTATTTGAGTAATATTAGACCTGATAATTTTTTCCCATTTTCCTTGGATTTGTAGTTTTTCCTCTTTTCATCTGATTTCTGTTTATCTTTTGGTTCACAAAGTGGATAACCCAGGAATATTCATTGTGTATCTATCTCAGGAAGAGACAGAAATGAATTTTCTCTGTATTTTCCTAATCTTAATTTTGAGACCAGACTTAATCAGTGTACTTAATGCATCTGTTCAGTTCTAGGGAAATAGGGGATAAGGAAAGCTGAACATGAGTTTGGAATGGAGATCTGGACTTTTTTTATGCTGGAATCAGGGGAATGAGGAGTGGTTGTGTGACACCTCCTAAGGAGAACAACTTATCTCCCTGCACATTGCTCTGTAATTTGCTTGCAACAGAAACTGCAGATTTGCCTCTCTGGATTCAGACATATACAAATTAGGGGGAAAAGACATAGGAAACAAAATGGGAAAATGATAAATCTACTGATAAACAGATGCTGTGTTGGGTGGCTTTTACCCTGTCTTTTAAAATCAGCTTGCAGTTAGACTTAGTAAACAGCATATGCTTGTTGATATAATAGTAGAAGTAGTCCAGATTTCTAAGATTTTTCTGTGGCATAGCTATTGATTAACTTGCAGAAAGCAAAAGGCTCTTCAGCTCTAAAGATTTGATGCAATACTATTTGTGTGTGTATATATATAT
>VWYE01020001.1:0-20909 GCA_013398995.1 Alaudala cheleensis
TAACAAGTGAACACTTGGAGTAGGTGAATAAGTCACCTTTTCTTCCATATGGAATTTCCCTTTCTCCGTGTGCAAATTTCCTTAATTTCCTTTTTTTTTTTTTTAGTAAAAAGATTGAGATTTAGGAAACAAATTTATTTCTTAACATCATTTAAGATGAAAGCTATTGCAATCACCTAAATATCTTCAGAGGTCAAATGTTACAAAAATTAATAATACATAAAAGTAACACATTCCATTTTTTCTACATGCCAAGCTTTTGTGCTATAGCAAAGCAGAAATACCATTGAAGCCTAATATGAAAAATGAAAATATACCTATCTCTACTATGGGGAAATTTTGTTGTTAAACTACTTCCAGGAAAAAGAAAAATGAAAAATGTTTTTATTTTATGTTTAAGACATTTTACTTAGATTATAGTTGTGATGTAAAATGTTTGTTCATTCTTTCTGAACCTTAATGCTTTTGGTTTTTATTTTCTTTTTCCTTTAAGATGATTTTCTTTTGATAGAAAAACAGAATGTCGTGAAAATATAACTCCAATANGAAATGAAGAAAGACAGAAATATGAAAGGAAACCCCTGAATTTGGTGACAGTAGAAGCTTTGAGTGCCAAGCATATTAGCAGAAAAGTAGGTAAACTAAAATAATAGATCTTTAATCTTCCAGATCTAAGACTTTGATCAAAGATCATTTTCCTACTGAAGCTGAGCTATTGAGACAACAGAAGGAGGACCCCAGCTGTAAAAAATGTGAGTCTATTCCAGAAAGCACTTATTGGAGCAGAACCTTTTGGTCCTTACAGGTAGCCAGTCAAGCCCTTGTGTGGCACATTATGCTAATTCTCCAGGCAATGCTTGCAATACTCTCACTATTTCTTGAGCTTGGGTCCATTCCCTAGAAAGAGGAACCTAGTGTCTTTTGAGGCACAAATACCTGGTGTATCTCAGATGTCCATGCAGGAGTAGCAGATGTAGCCCCAGATCTAAAGGAGACTTCCTTTCTTCTGGAATTGCAGCTTAAGGCCAGGTGTAATCGGTAAAACTTTTATGGAAGTAAAACCCAAATTAATCAAGTTCCTATTGCCAGGATCTTAAAGCCTTGTCAGCTGGAAAAAGTCTATAAAAACATTCAAAGTTTGGAAAGCATGCTTTTTAATGACACTGAAGAAGCTGAAACAATTAAATTGGAGTGAGGGCTATGACTGTGAAGTATTTCCAAAGACTGATTTTCAATAAGGAACAACTTATCAAATATTTTTTATACTGAACTCAAGTCCACAGTAGAAAGTTAACAGACATTTTTGACAGTGAAAATTATTAAGCTGGTACAATTTAAATAAAGGTATGATACAATTGTTTTACCTTTTAGACGTTTGATAAGTTTGGAATAGCCTGTTCAAAAAATATACTGTGCCTAAAATGGAAATTATGAACTGGAATATAACTGAATTTTTTGGGTCTGTGTCATGCACAATGCTAAATGAAATTATACCAGCAAGTCTTATGTAGGGCCACAGCTGAAATAATTATCCTTAGCTAATAATAAAATTTGAAATAATCCTACTGTCTTCTTTATGTTTGCTGAAGCTGCAAATATCAACAACAACAACAAATAATCTCAAATCAGTATGGTAGATGTTGCAAAGCATTCCTCTTGACATAAAATATATGAACTTGTGAATTAACACCTCTCACATTAATTCAACCTCTTTTCCAACATTCTGGCCACTTCAGGGCAAGGTCAGTTTGGGGAAATTTTCAAAGTATGTGGATGGACTAGACCATCTTTTCTCCTGCAGCTTAAAGTTTCAAAACTCCAGGCCTTCATGTGCTTAAGCACAAGGATCCTGTTGTCAGTAATAGGAGTAGCTTTCAGAGGGCTCACAAAGTCACCCAGGGCAAGATCCAGTTTGAGGCTGAGGTGCCACTGTGTAAGAGTTTGTAGAGGAGTCAGGGGTTTGAGGGTCTCTGATTGCTTGTGGGGGGTGGGATTGCATCCCACACCATTTGAAATGCCTTGTGACAACCTCCAAGTCTGCCATACAAATTCTCTATCAGCTCCATGAGGTATCTGCCAGCCTTGGCTACGTCACATATGCTGGGTACTTAAAAAAACTTGCAAATTTTAAAGTTTGTTTATTGTTTGTGCTTAGGCAGCTGAATTTTACTCTTGGCCAGGTCTAAAAATATCATACATTCAAATTAATGACAAATGATAAGTAATTAAACTGAAATATGAATTTTTAAACTTCTCATTGTCATCTAAGTTTAGTGTTTTAGTCATTTTTATTCTCCTTGTGAGGCAGAGGGTGATTCTTACTCTCCATTTACAGGAAAAAAAAAAACAAAAAAAGCACGAGCAAAACAATTCCTCAGTGGGAAGTCTCTAGTAAAACAGAAAATCCAGCTTTAGCCTTCAATTCTCTGGCAATGAAGAAATATTGCAGACTTCAACTGTATGATAATAAATTCATTACAAATTTAGTTTAAATGAATGTTTTTGTGGAAAAAAAACTCAATTAAATTGACATAGCTAAGAATGTCCTTGACTGTCATATGGAAATGAATGACAGAGAAATAGGTCTTTGTAGTCCCAGATCTTTCATACCTTTCAGTTGTTCTAGCTATCTGCCAGGGTTGATTTCAACAATGTTAAGGATATTTTCACATAAACTTAAAACCACACTAGTGATGATCTATTCTCATATAGGCAGTGTCTCTCCAGACATCAATTTTCTCCTACTGTTATGTCACAAATCTTCATTTATTGTTTAGAAGGAGTGCAAGAATAAAGGATAGGATTTGAATATACAAAAGTTGTTTTTCTTCTCCCTGTCTCCTTTTCTTTGGCCATGCAACAAAGATTTTGATAATGCACTTCCTCAGCACAGTTTTTTTGATAACTCTGGAGGACCTCTGCTACATCAAAGCTCTAAGATACCCTGTCCTGGATAGTGAGAGCAGATAATTTTTCAGAATTCTAAAGTCCAAAGCAAGTAAGAACTAAAAGAACATATATGAGTTACTTTATTAAAAAAAAAAAAAAATCGAGCTGAAATAGTGTACAATGCTATAGAATCTTTTAATAAATTGCTGCAAAAATGACAAAACATATAAAAAAATCCAAACGCTCTTGTAAAGCACTAAAACTAAGGTTCTGTGTTATTCCTTATACGCATATTTTTAAAACAAACAGCAGCTACAGAAATATTTTGCCTTTAATTCCAGTCTGTTTTCATTCATTCTTCCACCCTGGCTTGATGTCCTATGCTTTATAGCCTGGAGAAATGAAAGTTTAAGATTCTGATCCTGGATCTTCAACTAGATTGATTTATCTTTAAAAGCGGGTATTTTTTTCATGGGTTTCTGGACAGAAAGTGCAAACCTTGAGTTGCACCACAGTGATGTGGTTGCTGTCCAGTCCCTTGGGCAGACAAGGTCCATCCTACACCAGCCAAGACTGAGACTGTGAGCTGGAGACTGTTGTGTCCACAGGGCCTGAGGTGGAGTGAGATTGGGAGAAGGGAGCAAAAGGCTTGCTCTACAGAGCAGCCACAGTACAAAGCAGTCCCCAGGTACTGTGTTTGACCTGATACTGAGCTCCAAAGCAGCCTCTGATGGTACAGATCTGGAAGACCATGGAGATGAATGGAGAATTTGCACATGAGGATACTTTAGTGTATTTAATTTTTTTGGGGGGGTCATAATATCTGCTGATTTCATTCTTCCCTTAAAGCATTGTATAACACTATTCACCTGCCATGGTGTGTTGTACAATTGACTAAATTGTACTATTGAATGTTATTGGTGATAGCCTTCTGCCTCCAATAGCCACTTGCTGATCTGTAGCAGATAGCCACAATAAAAGTAGAATAACATAGTCTAGATGGAACAGAAGAAGGCTGTCTTCTTTTAAAATATATATTTTATAGCCTCAGGAAATTGCCATAAACTATTGCACCTTGGAAAATAATGGGGGTTTCTATTTAAAGCTGCCTTTGCAAACAGCCCCTTGACTTGCTGTGTATCACTTTTGCAATCACACGGATGAGGCTGGATGGAACTTATTATTTTTAGTAGAATCAGAGAAGACCTGCAAAGCTGGCAGACTAGGTGGGCTGTCCTGATGGCTTGCTGATCCCAAGGCGTGTGTGGATATCTCATAGCTTACACAGCTGTAACGTTCTTTCACACACTCTGCCTGGACTATCACATATGTTGCCACAAAATGTTAAGACATCAAGACTCAAATGTTCTTTTGTTCCCTTTTCCTCCCTGTGTATGTTTTACTCAGTAGCTTTGTTTATTTTCTTAAAATATTTCCTTTTTGTTTGCATTTCTTGGCAAAGGCCTCCTTGTGTTTTTATAACTGTAATCTTCTTTTGGTCCCTCTGCCAGCTATATTACCCAAGATTAGCCACAAGTGTGCTTCAAGGGCTTCAGCTCCTTGTGGTGTTAACAGGAAATCAAAAATAACTTTTCATTTGCCTCAGTCTAATTTATTCAGGTATAATGTTAAAGTACAAAAATATTTTATAGTATTGCTTCCCTTTTTTTGTCTATCTTCTCTCAATAAATAGAGAAGGTCATTTGAAGTTGAAGAAGTTCTGCAGAAAGCAGATAGCTGTCTCTGGTATGAAATAATTTACATGTATTTCTTTATACAGCAGGGAAATGGCTGTTGTAGAGCTGAACAAGTTCCCTCAAATGCCATTTCTGAATCAGAATCAGCTGCCTTAACAGCTACTGGTGTTTCATTATGAATGTAGCAGTAGAAGCCTGGTTTATTCCAGATAACAGGAATGTTGTTCCTGTTCCAGCCAGGATAGTCCTGTGAGACAACCATCAACTTCCAGGTGCTCCTGGAACATTTGCAAAAATGTAACAAAGTGGCTTTTGTAGGGAAGGAGTAAATGTTCATTTATTAATCAGGTCAAATGAAATCGAAAAATGTACTTTATGTTCCATATTTATGGAACTTACGTTCTTTATGTTCCTACATTTCCCTATAGTTATGTTCAGAGTTTATGTATAGCTAGTGTTGCTCATGGGGAGGGAGGGAGTCTCTTTTTATGGAAATCAGAATTCCATAATTGTTACCCTGCACACATTTTGTAAAAAGCTGCGTTTCTAAGCTTGTGCAATTTTTAAAATTTTGTTTTAGCAGGCTGAGAGTTGTTGGCTTGTCAGAAGCCTCCTTCAAAGAGCTAAATACCAACACCTCCTGAACTAACAATAAGACATGTTTTACTAGTAGTGATGAAACATCTTCTATAAACACTCCCTACCTTACTGACCATCCTTTCCCAGTATTGATTCACCACTGAAATATTTGTGTCACTGGAGTTCAAGTACATGAAACCAAACTGTTCAGTGCTTGGAGTTGTATGAGTGCCACTAAAAGCAGCATGCACTTCAGCAGTTAGTGAATTAAATAAGCAAAAGCATGCTAATGGTCTCTGGGAGACCAGCACCACTGACCTTAGAGAGAGAATGATAATAAAATGAAGAATACAAACAAGAGATGGAACCATGGGCCTTTTATGGGTCAGATCAATAGAGCATGCAGGGATCCAGAGCTACATGTTGTCATTGTCAGACCATCAAAAGAAACCTATTTTCTGTTTCTTTAGGGTTGTGCTATCAGAAACTACTCAGAATAATTTCTGAAATATTTGCAGGATCTATCTACATTGTATTCAGCAGCTGTTGAGAATTGTAGAAAACTTTAACTAATCTCTTAAAGCCAGGAAATATTCCACCGTTGTGGGAAGTTTTGTTTTTATTTCACAGGAGCCACAAGTTGACCAATAAAACATGGAATGAAAACAAATTATATGGAATTAGTTTTATTGACAGGATATTTTAGATTTGACTGGAATTTGACTCTTCTCTTACCTGGAATTATTTAATATAGTGTTTCGTTATAAGGGCTAAAATGACTGGTGAGCAAAATGTGCTATCTTAGGTAACAGATATTTGAAACTGAAGAATATTACATTCCAGTTAAGAGCCAACAATATTTAATTATTATTTCCCTTTAAAATTTCCCTTACATCTATGTACAGGAACATAATAAAAAAAATGTATGAAGGAATAATTAGGATGAGAATTTGTTTTTCCTCTTAATGTGCTAACATAAACCAAGGGCATTCAACATAAATTGCATTTCAGCTTTTTCCTCTTATGTATTATGTTATGTATACTGCATGTCATGGTGGAGAATAAGAATGTGAACAGAATTTTAGATCCCTAAAATGGACTGAGGCCAACTATGCCCTTTTGGAAGCTTTTCATTGGTTTGAATAACATGTTTTCTCCTGTGCTGTGAATATATTGCAGGAGTATGTGTAAAACTATTACCACTTACTCGGGCTTTATAAATCAAAGGAAGACTTGGGCCAAAGCTGGGAAAGAAAAACAGATTACCTCTTTCAAAATATGAAGGTTTCCTGGGATGTTTTGTCTTGACATGGGCAGATGTTGGTAGTCAAGCTATTTAACCCTGGCACCATTTCACTGAGTACTTGTTATCAATCACATAAGAGGAGGAAAAAATCCTTGATGTTGTTAAGTTCTGGACTTAGTATTTTAAAAATAATTTTATTTAGGGTGGCATTAAAAAAAAAAAAAAAGTAATGGTGAACAGGAGAAGTTACTTATTAAGGAACACCAGGAAAAATAAGAATGAAGTGAGGAACTTTCTCTCCTCCCTCCCACTCCAGTAAACATTAAAATCATGTGTCCCATGAACATTTATCCAGAAAGATAATTTTATTGTCAAGAAAATTGTCCTGTGAATGATGGTCAATGTTTGGATCACAGTTTGTGCATCAGCCAGTAGGATGGAATTATGACAGCAGTAAGCTAGTTTTGTGATATTTCCATGGTTTTAATCTGTGTCAAATGAACATTCAAAGTGGTTTTAGAGATATATTTTGTTTTGTTTTGTTTCTTACTCAGCAATGTAAATTTATCGTGTTTTTCTAATGGGCAAATGTAGGTAAGAAAGGTAAGATCAGGGGCAAGCATGTTGGTGCTTATTCAGCCCTATGTTGGCTAAATGAGAAGTAAAGCCTTGGTTCTTCTTTGGAATATCACCTGCATATGCCAGCTGACTCGGTCTAGGAAGGAAAAGAAGAAAAGGAAAATAAAAAGTAGGTGTTCAAAAACTGCTGATAGTTAGATGCAGAAAACTTGCACCTCTACAGACAGTAATATTTATATTTTAAATGTTTATCAAAATAGAAAATATAAATACACTTATATTAATAAAAATGTTTTAGGTTTCAATACATATTAATAATTTTAAATATTAATTTGAATATTGACAGTCTACATTTTAAATTTTGTTTTGGATATGTAGTTGAAATTTAATACACATACAATTTATTTTAAATATCTAAAATTTCATAAAATTTTAAAGAAGGCAATAAATGTAGCTTTCTGAAACTGGAAAAGCTAACTATGAGTGCTGCTAGGCATTGCCAGTCTTTATCCCAAGCTAGCTTGGCTAACACTTCTGTCAGTTTATCTCCTGTGTCATCTTTTTTTACACAGATACTTAGTTCAATCTCTTCTTCCCTATTCCACCTTCTTAATTTTCGAGCCTCTAATCTACATTTTTGATTGGAGAGCTGCTCACCTTCAAAGTGTTATGCACCAAAAATACATGCTTGGCTTTTTTTTCTTGTAGAATAAAATCAAGGAATACAAATGTCCTGTGAGTATCTTTTTTTTTACTGCTGCATCCACTGCCATGAAACATTCCCTTCCACGAGTATGTTAAGGAAGAGTTGCTCAGAGCTTACTGGAGGTCTCTCACAGTGTGTATTCCTATATATTCTTGTATATTTTATACCTACTGCTGATCCAACTACTGATACACTGCAGCATCGTGCTGCCACAAAGGCGTTGGCCCCAGGGTAATTTAGAGCTAAACCCAAAAATGCTGGAGTTCAGATGGAAAACCCACTCAGACTCACAGCAGTCAGTATCTTGCACAGCAGGGAGAGCAGGCAGTTTGAGTGACACTCTTACCAGTGCACATTCCTCTGCTTACACTTGATTTATGACTCAGTCACATCCTAGCACAAACCTCCATGTATGCTCTGTACAACACCTCCTCTATCTGGCTCGGTGTTTTCAGCAGACATTAACCATATCTGCATTCCCCTTTTGCACCTGCAATTAGCAGGCTAAAGAAACCCCTGTAATGAAAGCGCTGCTGTGACTCAGACACACCAGGCAGGTGTGTCCACAAAATACATGAAAAATTTTACTTGTGTTTACCTTGGTTGCCCACTAGCAACAGTTACACAATGTTTTGGCTACTTGAGTTTTGAGAAGGAATTTAAAAACACTAGGAAATGAGGGAAATTAAGTTCTTTGCAAGAATAAATCCAAGCATATATTGCTAATTGCTCTCTCTTTAAAAGTCATGGTCCAACAATCACTTCTACGCAGCAAAGACACAATAACACACTTTTCAAAATAGAGTAACAGTAAGAAGAGCTGCTAGAGGAGCTGACTTTTTCTTTAACTACTGTTCTTTAAAAGTGATTCTGTTCAACAATGTACAAGGTCGACAAGTCACTGCAAGACCACCCTGCTTGGGGATTTGCTCTCAACACAGACTTGTGTCGAATCCCTCAGCTGAGAAATGTCAACCAGCACCTTTCATATTTATGGTGACTCATAAACAGGAAACTCAGCCCTGTCCACGACACTGGAGCTTTTTCATATCTTAGATCCTTTTACGAAGGAAAAAGAAAAGGGTAAGAAAAAAAAAAAAAAGGAGAAAGAAAAAAGAAACCTCTCAAAACAAAACAAAGAACTTAGCAGGACATTTAAAGCAGCTGCCTTCTATTTTATGTGCCAAAATAAATATTGCCAAATTAGTAAGGCATATTGAACAAATTATAAGCTAAATGCAAATTTATCGACTGAAATTCAATGGTGGAGTAGCCAAGGAGCTTGCAATGGTATAGTTCATCTTTTTAAGTAGGTGTTTTGGTTGGCCAGTTGCTGTAGAGTGACGTGGGAACAGTAATATAAAAGAGAGCATTTCTGTTACACCCAAGATGAACAGTTTGTTTTAGAAAGTTCAAGTAAACATTTTCTAACATACATTCACTAGTTTCAGAGTGTCTTTTGCTACCAAGAGGGAGATAAAAACTGGTTTTGAAAGTCTTTTACAAAAATAAAACATTTCAGAAATGGTAATGTCAGCATGATAAATTATCCAACAAAATTTTTGGTGGAGTTTCTCATTTCAAAATAATGAGAAAGTCTTGTTTCTCTTCCCTTGTATTCTTACAAGGACACACACGGCTTTTTTGCCTCTGATGCAATTTAATGTTGTATAATTATAAGATCTGATATATACATATATAAAATATATTCCCCTCATTTTCAGAGGCATATAACCAGTCTTATCCAGTAAATCCAGTGCCTGGGTAGTTCATACACAACAATAGTGCTCAAGAACCACTACTGTTAGTTTACTGTTCACTTTTCCATAAGTAAATTTCAATGTTACAGGGAAAAAAAATTCTTTTCATTGGGAAAACCAGGTCTGTCCAACCCAGACTTTATTGAGTTTTGGCACTACTAGCTTGTTGGCTTGACACAAAACATTCATATTTAAATTAAATGTTTACGGTCTCCCTTTGATAAATCTGATAATACATTGCAGGAAACATGCTGTGGCCTAAAAGTCTGATCCACATGTTAAAACCAGATTTTTTAAAGCAAAATTCTTGAATCGATCAATAGGGTTCTGGGAGGGATATGGTTGATGTGGAACTGGTTTGGAGTATCAGGCATAGCTCTTTGTTCAATAAGCCAAACTGAAGAAAGAGTTTCAGAGTTATCAATTTATTTTTCAAAAAAGTGTATCAGAACATCAGAACATGATACTGATCAATTAGTGACTCACAGCAAGTTGGAGCCCCTCCCTTGGAGAACAACTTCAATGTTTAAAATTTTAGCACTAAATTCAGGGTGAAATAATATGACATCTTAGAATGTTTCTTGGAACCAAACTCTATTTTTGTCCTGTTGCAATTTTCCCTTTCTAGCTAAGAGTTCCCAGCTAATAATCACATCTTTACAGTTTAAGGCAGTTATACTGAAATAATTTTTGTTACAAAACTAAAAGCAAACTAACAAGAACTCTCCCTAGCCTTTTCCCTTTCCACCAAACAAAAAAAAAAATCCCATTGCAGCCCAAAGGGTTTCAATAATCTTTTTTAAAATAAGAGGGTCAATGCCTGCATTTCCATCCAGTAAGGGCAGCTGCCATTGGCCTCATCTGCAATCATTGCCTCATCGTGGGCCCCAGCTATGCAGGGCTGGGTGTGGGAGCAGAATATTTGAGATCCAGTGACACCTGCTCCTGATAGATGAGGATTTAAGCTTCAGATTCACTCTTTTATGTTCAAATATATACTTTGAGCATCTACAGATTTGCAGCAGAAAACGGCCCTGGCAGATTCCAAGGAGAGATCTCTCCTTTGATTATCAGCAAGAACATTTGGCAAAACATGTGCAACACAATTAAGAGAAAACGAAGTTGTGAAGTTTACTGTTTGAGTCAGCCTGGTTCAAAACAAACAAACTTAGTCCAGCAAAATGTTATTGGTTTCCTTGGCTATAGAGCCCTTCTGGAAGAGAAAAATCCCCACAAAAATCCCAGTGCAATTTTAAATTCTGACGCACTTCGGGGCTTAAATTTTCCTCACAGAACACTGAAAACGTTTTTTCACATTAATTTAAGATCAGAGTGGATATTTTACAGAAAGCTGACTTTCTGTGCTCTGGAGAGGCCTGCACATTTCCTGATTTGTCATGAAACTTTGGTTGGGGAAAAACAGAATATTTCCATATGCTGAAAGCTTAGGTGAGTCTTGACAAAGCTGAAACACAGAAAAGAGAGAAAATAGGTTACTCCAGGAGTTTTCTCATAAATTGAGACAAAACCCTACTCCCAGACTGGACCGAGGGGGTGACTTTGCATCACCACAATTTTACATCCCACAGTGACTTTTAGGACACAATCTCTAGCCCAGTGCTCCTTTTGAGAGAGATGCCTTTCTTCCCATCTCAGGAGGCCAGTCTTGCAAGACAAAATACCAAATTATTTTTCTTTCTCAGATTTATACATGTTTATCTCTTTTAGAATTCATCTGAAGTAAAATGGATCCAGCTTTCTCTCAAATAATGCGAAACATATGGGAACAGAGTTGTGTAAGTCACAAGTTGACAAGAACCAAAGCCCTTCGATGATTCTTTCAGACCCACATGATATGCTTGAATCTGACAGACCTGTTATGTGAGCAAATACTTGTAGTCTGCCAGCCAGCTTTGTAGCAGCTTCACAACACACAGAGTTATTCTGCTTGCTCTTCACGCTGAGTTGTGTTACAATATTTTGTAGGACAGAAATGGCTCAGTCTCATCTGCTGTCATAACCCTTTTGCTGTGAAACAAGCTCCACTTGCTTCTGAAAAGCTAATGTCTGTACAAGATCTACATCAAACTCACTTGTACATAGGAACAAGCCCTCAAGACTTTCTAATATCAATGTTCTCTAATGCTGAACTGATTGACAAACGTTGTGTTGCTAACTACCATTACAGAGGCAAACATTGCTTAGATAAAAATGGAGAAGACATTTCTCTTTTTTGAGATTTTTGCTCATATATGATTTATAACTTAGAAATTGCAGGAATTAGGAAATTTAGAAAATTCCTGCACACTGACAGCCATTGTTTTCAGCTGCTTTCTGCCTAGTAGATGGCAAAACACTTTTTGTAAGAGTTTACCAGAGTGGGGCACCCTTCATATTTGCCACTGAATTTGGCTAGTGGAGATGCTGGTGATGTTTACTTCACCATGGCTTAGAAGGGTCTCTGCAGTGGTTTAATCCCAGCCCCACACAGACTCTCACTCACTCCTCAAAGGTAGAAGAGGGGAAAGAATCTAAAGGTTGAGAGTGAAAAATCTTGTGGGTTGAGACAGTTTAATAGGGAAAGCAAAAGCTACATACACAAGCAAAGAGAAACAAGGAATTCACTGAACACTGGGCAGGCAGGTGTTCAGCCATCCCCAGGAAAGCAGGGCTCCATCATGAGTGACCGTGATTTAGGAAGACAAATTCCATCACTCTGAACGTGTCCCACTTCCGTCTTCTTCCTTCAGCTCTCTGCTCAACTTGATGCCATATGGTCTGGGATATCCCACGGGTCAGTTGGGGTCATCTGTCCTGGCTGTGTCCCCTCCCAGATCCTTGCTCACCTGCTCTGGTCTGGGGGGATGAGGAGCAGAAAAGACCTTAACTCCATGTGAGGTCTTCTCAGCAATAACTAAAACGTCTCTGTGATGTCAGCACTGTTTCCAGCACTATTCCAAAAACACAGCCCCATACCAGCTGCTATGAAGAAAATTACCTCTACCCTAGCAAACTCCAGCACAGCCTCACAGAAGCTGCAGCCCACCAGGCCACCCTTCTGATGTCAGGGGCATGGCTGTGCTGTGCTGCTTGTGTTCTGTGCATCCCTCTGGTGCAGATGCACACACAGGGGTCAGGCAGGAAAAGCTGTATTTAGGAGTCACTGAGGGTACCACCCCTGGTGCTCAGATACTGGAAGAGCAGGAAGCTTTTGTCTGACAGAGACTACTTTGTCTACTAGAGCACCTTCGAGAGCACTAGAGAACCTTCCAGATTCCAGAGAGCAGCTCAGAGAGGCTGAATGCACCCTGCCCTCCAAAAGCTACAGGACACTGTGTCCAGAAGTGTTTGCTTTCCATCAGGGCTGCAAGCCATCCCGACTTTTTGGCATGGAGCAGATGGATGTGACCTGTGTGCTGCGTGGAGGGCAGCTCCCTGGCAGGAAGCCCTATGGGTGTGACAAAGCTGGAGCTGGAAGCAGTTAGAAATGTCACAGAATACAAGTAGCTCGAACTATGCAACAGCATAAGTTCTACATGTGCCACAGGCAGAGCAGAGCCAATTACATTTTATCAGTCTCAGACTGCTGTATTGTCCCCTTCACTTTTTGACATTGATCTAGTGGAACCAGTGCATATTAAGACACATTTTCATATTCTTTCTTTTTTTTTTTTTCCTAAGTAAAAGTATTTCAAAGAACCCCTTCCCATCCATAATATCATATGGTTCTATTTTACTTAATTGTTGCTCTACATAAAAAGACTGGAGATAAAAGTTATTTTCTGCAAAGTCACAGCTGTATTGCCAGCTGCATTACTGGCAAAAGCAGTTATTGTAACATGATTTTTTTTTTGTATTCTTGATGTATAGCTTAGATTTATATTGTCTACATTCATCTGTGTAAACTGCAATAATCTAATACCAGCTTTCTGTATCAGAGTCACTAATTTAATGAGAATGTATTTGTGTACTATGCTTCCTGAAGCCATATGGAAAAATATTCCTCAATGTACATATATACAGCTTTGGGAAGACAATCAAGGATAATAAGAGACAAAATGTGGCCACTTGGTCTTTTGAAAGAAAAGAAAAAAAGTTAGAACTGTACCTATTCCTCCATCCCCCATATTGCCAAGAGCCAATTTTTAACAAAGTGTAATTGTGTTAGGTACAATTTGAAGAATACACTGTATTCTTTAAAATGCTTAAGGATTAGTCTCTTCAGCTCCAGGGACAATCTATCTATTGTCTCCAAAGCTCACAGTCCTGTTTTATCTTAGAGGAAGTTTATTCCTAGATAGAGATCTTCATAACACAGAGTTGAGAATAGAGACATTGACAGTTAGTGGATATAGTTTATTGCTTCTTTATAAAAGCACTATTTAGTAGCAGGAGTGAATATTTGAGTCAGCAGAGACGTGCATTTGCTCCCCTCAGCTAATCTGTCAGGTTTTGCTTATTTATGAACCTTAGGAGCTTCTTTCTAACATTTGGCTATAGCCAGTACTTTGTCTGATGGTTAAGTCTCCACATGCTTTTTGGAAAGGACTCAGTTTAAACTTTAACTTTTATAGTTACACAGGATATTTTAAATGCTTGCACAGTGTGGTTTGTATGCTGAAAGTTGCACAGATCAGAGAGGATAACTGGCACCAAGAAATTCAAGACACATTCACAAACCTGTTCTTGTGCCAATACATCCCTGAAGTTTTCAGAAATCCCTTTGTGGCAGTCCCAGTGCTTTCTGTGACTCTAAAATAGTCTCTCCAGTTAGAATATCATCAAAACAGTTACATTTTCTAATTAGACATTTAAACTGTAACTTCGTTGTTTTCTATGAAACTTAATTTATTCTTCTGTTTCTAGAAGAATTACAGTGGTTGTTTGTTATTTTTTTTAATTGACTTGCCAAATGGATATTACCAGAAATAAATAGAATTACTGAATTGCCTTTCTTTCCCAGATAATACTCCTCTCTTTCTTCCATGGCCACTGGACAGAATATCCTGAAATTCTTGAGAAAAAAGCATTCTAGTTCTGTTGTCTAAGTTGATTGGTGACATTTTGAAGACATTTTTCTGTCTGAAAATACATTAATTTGGAAAAAAACAGTGATTCTATCCCTTATTCCTGATTATTATTAACTTTTTATCAAGGTTGACTAATTTAGTTTATTAAACGAGAATAGATTGGTGAAGTTTATAGTTTCAAATATACATAACTCTTTTATCACTTGATTTTTCAGAGTCTCAGGACAACCTGGAGAATCTAAGCACTTCACAAGCAGTTTCCTCTGCTGCAGTGTACTGCTCTGAAGGCCCCCAGCTCCAGCTGCAGTCAGAACTGAGCACTGTCACTCTCTAATGAAATTACTTCAATAATATCAGTTGACAGTTTCCTGCTAGCAAAGACAAAGATTGTGGAATGAGAACCAGGAAGAGCACAGGTTTCTCTGCCTCTAAATCAAAGCTTCTTACCAGCCCTGAGCTTCAGCCACTTTCTCCTTTCTCATCCCAAACCCCCGATGACCTTTCCTGGTCCAAAGCAACACATCTACCACAGAGTCTCCTGTCCCCCATCAGACATCTCTGCACTGCTGCCAGCCCCTTTCTGCCCTGTCCTTTCTGGCAGCTCCCTGCCAGCTGACCCTTCTTGTTGCCATCCACATCCACCCTCCCCCTTTTGGCTCTGAAAGCCAAAACTCCAAAGTGCTTCACACTCCAACGGGCAGCCAGGAGCTGTTTCTGCCAGCCACAGGCCCTTGTTAACATTGCTGACACATTTGGAGGAATGTACCTAGACATAGGATGGATGTAAGTAAAACCAAGATGTGACCCATGGGGACAGGATCTGCCTGGGGTAGGTGAAACCCCACAGCAATTGCCTGTTAATACTACACAAGTACTCCTAAATAGCAGATAAGAAGTACCCCTGTTTCCTGCAGGCATATTTGAAGTGCTGATTTTTTTTTGCAGTTTCCCATATTTTTTTAGAAATGACACTTCCAGTAAACTGCTGAAAATATGCATCTGTCTTCAATAAAAAAAAGACTTAATTAGCACATCTTCCCCTCTGTTGAATAAGAAAAGAAAGGCAGAGGCAGGAGGAAGAGATTTATTTTGGTGCCATATGAATCATAACTAGCCGAACATGCAAAGCCTGAAATAATGTTAAAGCTTGAAAGAAATGATGTATAAATGGAAAAGTCATCCCCCGTGTTTAACAGCAAACAGTAGATACAATACACCATGTTCTGGTGCAGAAGAGCAGCTTTCCAGTGGAATTATTCCAGATTTACACTGCGGTGGCTGAAATGAGAAACTGTCCCACAGAGCATATGTAACTGGAGAAGTAATATGATATTCTTTTTCCTTGGATCATCTTGTTCAAGCTCTGCTTCCTGTGTTTCAAGCTCTGCTTGAACTGCTACCCATGGCTGGCAGTCAGTAAGACTGTGTTAAGTGTTGTACAAACACATGGTGAAACATAGGCCCATACCTGCTTGGAACAGGAGGAAGTGAGTTTGTTAATGACAGTATGAAAAGAATTTTGAATTTTGAAATTATGAAATGTGTTTGAATTTTAGGCCAACCGTTATCATGTTGTTTGAGGTTGTTATGGAAGAGAAACTGTTTATAGAGAATCCTTATATGTCCTGATATGTGTGGATGCTCCTTCTATACAAAAGCATCAAGAATAAAGCCTAAAGCTGATTTTGATACAATTGGACTGGCAGATGGTGTAGGTGGGAATCATTTAGGACAGAAAAACTGCTGTTTGGGGGTTAAAGCACTTTTGTCATCATCAGCTGATGTTGGAACATGGGCCACATTGGTCACAGGCTTCCAACCCCTCATGTGAGTGTCATGAAAATGGACGTGGCAGGTGATGTTTTGTTGTTGGGGAAAGATGAACTAAAAGAGGAGCAGGACGTGAAAGACAATAAGTTGAAGTTTTAAAAAAGGAAAGTTTTGGTCTGAAATAACCAACAACATGATGTTTGAAACACTCTTCTGAAAGTTTTTTAAGTAGAAGAGGATAGATTTATAACAAAACTAGAGAAGGGAAAGGAACAGAAACTAGAAGGTCCTAGTTTGTATTGACATCCAAGTTGTCTTGATTCTGCCTGATATAAATTGGCTTTGGGGGAAAAAAACCAAACCTTACAGAAAAGAATGAGATGCCAGTTAGTTATCTGAAATATGTGTAAATGAATTTATGACAGAAAAAGATTAATTGTAAGCTAAGGAGTGGAGTACATTTAAAGTTATTGGTGTGCTACCAGAAGCTGCAAGCTTTAAAATATTCAATATGGGCAAATGCTGCATCCAGAAAAAAATTCCAACTCAGCTATGACTGCTGTTGCACAGTAAGTAGATAGTGCCAAGCTGCTTTCTGTAGAAACTAAAAATAAGGCTAGGCATGTTTTGTGGGGATTTCTGCTTTAGACATATCAAATTTAATCTCACACTGGATCTTTCTGGGTGCTTTGAAAATTGTCCTAAGATTTGATTTAAGTAGATGGAAGCAGAGCAAGGGAAGGATGTGTGGGTTACTAATAAAAGTACAAAGGCTGAAACTGTGTCTCAGTTTATTTAAACAACCTTCTCTTCATTGCCATGTGTTCCAAGGACACTGTGAGGTTCTCAGAAGACAGGTTAATCCTCTGCCTCAGTGCAAGTTGAGCAGTAGCACTCATGGTTTTCTTTGTGGCTTGTGGCAAAGTCAGTTTAACTGAGAAGCAATCTGAGTCTTGTTCAGTAATGGGAGGGAAATTAGGGCTTTTTATCTAAAAAACACCCAACCACGTATTACTTCCTTTCAAATATTCCTCTGTATCTACTGTGAGAATATGTGCCATTTCACTGCCTGAGTGACATCATGTCTGTGTCCTGGGAAAGTTGTCCTTCACAGCTTTCTGTGTGCAGCACTCCACTGTCAAATCCAGCCAACAGTTATTTTCATTTAATCTAACACTTTCAGAAGTTATTAGCAGCTATTTGTTACCCCCATTTATGCCATTCAGTGACTGCTGAATATTTTAGACTACCATTAGTGATTTTTCAGAGTTAGATATTTGATACAATTTTTCTTTTTATTAAAAAGCTCTTGGAGAAGAGCAGCCTTGACTTGTAGGCATGTCAATGCAATGCCCCTCATTCAAAGTGGGTCCTTATTTTCTGGTCTAGAGTAAATGTTGAAAAATGCTATACAATAACATCTGTTATTACACAATAGTTCTCTATTTGCTTCCAAGGAGCTTCCAACCCAGCCTTGCATAACTTTTTTCTTCACATAAAACAATGAGAGCGTATGTTGGCCTGTAAAAGACTGTATGGCCTCAAGTAACAAATACCTCTCAAAGACACCCAGCACAAAACCTCATTGTTAGAGAGCAAGTTTGACAGAGAAGTTGCACTCTGGCTCAATCCAACAAGGAGTAGCTCTCTTGATGCTGAAAGATTTAAATTGTCTCAGAAAGATTTTTAAATAATTCACCTATCAGGCAAGTGAGTCAAGACAGACACAGGCAATTTATGAGGTTTGAGAGTACAGGTGCAGGGCTGGGTGTTCAGTGAAAGCAGGGACTTAGGGCTGGGATTGCATCCCACTCTTGCTAAAATATCATCCTGTCCTAAGGGGAGTGCTCTTTGCTCAGTTTGCACAGACTAGATTTGGAGCTTGTGTGCCAATGTGATCATCTGTTCTTTCCTTCCAAATAACACATGATGCAGAGTTTATTGCCAGAGCAGTTGTAACTGTCTTTTGACCATTAAAAATATGATAAGTGGTGGTATGTAAGTGAAAAGGAAGAAAAAAAAAGAAGAAGAATTTTGATTTCTTTCAGAGTTTTCATTTATAAATGAACATTTAAAGAGGAAAACCTCATTTGACTTTTCAGGAACTCATACAGGCTTAAATATTGTTTTGTGTGAAGAGACTTGTGACCAGTGTCAGCACACATCACTGTGTCCAGAAGAGCCTGTTGCTGCTGTATTCTCTGTAAAGAATTTGTTACTATTGTTAGTTGCTTAACATCTGAAATTAGATGCCTTCTGGACAATACATAGAAATAATGAGAGCCAGGCAATTTCCATCTGGCCAAATATAGATGTTTACATCTAAACTGGTCCTTATAAGCTCTCACTGTATTCAGTGGAAAGAAAAAGGGGACTTTCAGAGTTTGATTTATCCCAGGTTAAGTTAGATACCTGGAACTAACCAGCTGAATGGCCATTCTCATAGTTCCTGTTTCTCCCCACGAATTTCACCCACAGATTCCAAAGGAGGTGCAGTGAACACTGTAGACAACAAAGCAGAAAGTTCAAGGCAGGAAGTCCTACCCCTCTTACCACAAAAAAAATGTAATACCTAAAACAGTTGTTATGGTCCTATCAGAGATCTGTTTATAACTCTTAAATGGACTGCAATCAAATATATAAAAGGAAGAAGAAAAGAGTTGGGACACATTTATGACTTAACTGGTTTATGTTTGGCAGTGTATGAAAACTCACACATCTAAACAAAGTTCACTATACCCTCAGGTAACAAAAATCAAGCATAAAGCTATATTTTGTCATAGGATTGCTACTGATGTAACCCTATGATATCCCAAAGAGTAAAAAGCAGTAAAATTCAGTACAGAAGAGGCCTTGACAGTATCATTGTGAAGGATATGCTTTATAACACCTGTCTGCCCTCCCACTGCCTCTATTAATGACTACTGGTGTAGCACATTTTGCATGGGAAAAACCAGTTGCTATCTGTTGTTCTTCCTTCCTCCAGGTGTGAATACTGGCCTCACACAGATTGCTGTTAACTAAGACCATCAATGATTTCAATGAGGAGCAGGAAAAAAAAAGGAGATTTTTAAATCTTTTTATTTTTTTTAACTGAATGACCCTGAAAGAATACTATGTAACATTATTCTGCTCCAAAGTGAGTAATTCCAGTGGTTTGACAAGAACAGCCTAGTCCAGCTTTCAGGGGATGATGTCTTAGCCAAATAAGTGGTAATGCTCCAAGCAATGCAGGCTTTTACTAAACATTTGGAAGAGTTAGACCATTAGGAAATTTTTGCTATGTTTTTTTACCTTTGGAAATGTCAATGCACTCCTTACTCACCTGTAGGAAGACACCTAGCTGACCCAGCTGACTGCAGTACTGCAAGGTCAGAAAGAGATGTGAGAGATCTGACCTGAAATAAATTTAGCTTTGAGCCAAAGACTGAGTTAAACTCGGTAGTTTGATGATTATTCAACTGTCAAACCTGTAAGATATTGCAACACCTGAGTTTATCTTCTGAGGATCAGCTACATGCTCCAGAGATGGGGAAGTATCATGAGATATATTCAAGACACTGAACATAGCATACTTTTAACTAGGGAATTGGCCAACTGACCCTTTGAACCTCTGCAGGTCATTGTTTCCTCGAGGAAGACAGTGTGAGAAGGGTGGAGGAGCATCAAGATTTCATGCAAAATGAAAATACAGCTGAATTATGTTTCATCAAAGAGTATTTTGATGGGACTTTCCTTATTAAAAGAAAAAAAAAAGAGTGTGGGCTATTATTTCCAATTTATTCTTTTGTTCAGCAAAAGATTGATTTCACATGATTTAAAGAAAGAGACTGTCTCCTTAGAGAGGTCCAGAAGTATTATTGGAAAAGCACACCACAGAAGGAAGGCCCTGTGAAAATAAAGGACACCCTGAAGTTCTTTTTGTACTGGAGAACCTCCACAATAGTGCATTGAAAAATGTTAAGGGAGTGACCTTATGGGAAGCCATTGTAGTAATTACCTGCCCAGAATTGCCTTATAGAATCTCTTATACATTTTAACACACATTATTTTTGACAGCTAGAAAACCTGGGAGCATTGGGAGGGTGCAAAATAGTTCCATAAATATATAAAAAAACCCCCCATAAATAGCAATCTTTACTCCTGACAGCTCATAGCTCCAGAGCAGCAACATATAGAGAACAGGGTGAGGGATGAAAAAAATGTCACAAACATAAAGGATGGAATAAATAAATTCCTTGTATCATTTCAGTGAAATTATTCTTGATTCCTGCAGCAGAACAGCAGACAGGATGAGATGGTTTCATTTTTTATTTCCAAGCAGTGTAAGGAAATGAAGCATAAAGGGCAAAGACCTCAAACTCTCTTTAAGAAAAGGGCAAGATTTGTTGAGTCTTCCAATTCCCTTCCCATACCTGCTTTGAAGTTAAGAAAAAGGGTAGTCTCAACAGAGAAGTCATGTGCTATAGGATGAGGTGCCTTATTCCCAGTGAACAACTTGTGCTTATAAAGATAGAAAAAAAAGATGTTACATTATTATCAGGAAGCCTGCAGTTACCACAGCCCCTGCCCACCCTGCAATCTGAAGCTGAGTTCCATGGTCTCCACTTTTGGTCCTACCATGGGCCCCCCCACCTGAGCTGCTCCCTTTTT
>VWYE01020011.1:3565-17210 GCA_013398995.1 Alaudala cheleensis
CCTCACCTTGGCAAAGGATGTGAGGCATCAATACAACAGCCTAAATCTCACCCTGCCCCTTGGGGACATTTTTCCCCAAAACAAGCTCATGCCTGCATGGAGCTGACAGGTTTCTGTACCTCCCCCAACCTGGGCTGTTTTCGAAGCCAAAGAGATGTATGTTCCTGAGCAGCAGCTCGTGTTTCTTTGTGCTTCTTACAGCTATTGTTGCCCAAGCTCCTTCTCCCTAAAGGCCCCACACCAGCTTCCTGACAGCTTGCTTGGGAGAATTTTCTCCTTCCTCCAATTTTTTCTAAGCAGCTTTGTAGAGTTATTCCCAAACTGATTGCACTGATCTGTAATATAGACATCTAAAACAAAAAAAGTTTCATTGAACAGACTTTGCGCCAAAATCTTATAGAACAAACCTCACCACTGTGTTGGAACAAAGTGCAAACCTGGCAAACATCTTCTCTACAACCTATTGTGCACTATTCACCTTTGATCTTGGAATAGTTCCCTCACTTGCAAATTTGATGGGCTAAATAAATGTCAGCCCATATGCCCATGAGATAAATGCCCACAGAGAGCCTCAGTGTTGGAATAAAATATATTTATCAGAGAGCAAAAAGCCTGTTCCCTGGACCATGTTTTTGTCACCTCTCCATCTTGGTATGAAAAAATCTAAAAATTTTGTGTCTGGAGAATGAGAAATGGCATGACAAGCACAATAATTAGTCCTGTGAGCACAGGGCTGCTGGAAGCAAGAATGGGAATTGGTCCTGACTGGAAATTTTAAGTATTTCTTAAACAAGGTCCATACAAAAATTTTCCATTTGAAAATCCCAGTCCTGCAAGCCACAAGCTACAAACCCTTCTAAAAAATCTAATGACAACAGTAACCACAATTATCCTCCTGCAATCAGCTGAAATTGGATCTCTTTACACCATAGAACAGATAAATAGTTTGGAACAGCAGCATTATTTCTAATCCCCCTTCCTAATTTACATAAAGAAATTAATATTCTGAAAGAATAGTCTCTGGTGTATTGGTGGGAATATAATTAACAAAAGCAAGACAGTATTTACATGAGTATTTGTTTTGATAAACAACAAAATGCGCTGAAGACAATTTTTGGGAATAAATTGGTATTTGTTTTTTTAGTGCATGGCACAAGTTAGCCTAAAAGATTGATTTTCATTCAGGATTTTATTACAGCCATAGCAACAAATGCTTGCAAATTCTCACAATAGCTGTCGAGATTTTTTTGTCTTAATCACTCTTCCCTGACTGTGGGGAATATATTTTTAAAAGCATTTATTGCTTAAGCAGCAATTCACCCTAGAGTACTGGACATCCATCAGGAAGATCAATAAAATCTCAGCACTAAGGGATTTGACCAAGGCTGACTAGCATATAAACCACAGATGATGCTCAGAAACTAAACTAAAAACTAAATTTAATTTCAAAATCTCTCAGGGTAAAAACATTGCCTCTAAAATCCTATCTGCTTCTAGCTTCATGGGGGACCAATGGGTTTCTATTTTTGAAAAGCACCAAAAGGCTCTCATTTTCTCAGACAAACCCATGTAAATGTGTCACAGCCATGACTTTTCAGGTCATTTAAAGGCCTTTCTTTTGTCTGCATCTATAATGATAATAATTTTCATTACTGTTTGTTCTATATTCAAAACTCCTGAAGTTTAACAGTCTCTACTTAAAGTACATTCATAATTAAATTTCTAACACTTGATACATTTTAACTGTGCTTACAGCACTAATCGTTGAACTCAGCTGAAAGGCATAAAAAATAACAGGAATTCTTCTATTAGTACTCCAAGCGATTCCATTTGCCATCCTTCTATATAATTCGAGTTCGTTGGCTGGAACAATGTCAGTATAACTAGAAAATTAAATATAAAGGCTATTTCTGGAGTCAAGGAGGAAATGATTTTAAAAAAAATAAAGAAATATGTGATATTTCCTTTGCTGTGTTTTGTGGGGGTTTTTAAGTTACATATGACTCATTTCCTGCTTTAATATGTATTATTGAGGTTGTGCATAAATCCTTATGCTTGATCTAACTATTTTTTTTGCCAGAGTGTGCATTTAAAAGATGTACATGGCTTACACCCAGGAATTTCAGTACTACAAGGTCAATCTTTTATACAAGAATTCAACATGTGTTTGGTTGGGGTTTTTTTTGGTTGTTAAACCAATAGCTCTGCACAGAGAAATCTGACGTGAGTTCCTCTTTTCACTCCATAAATTCAGTCTGAAATTAGATAGAATTGTAAGACTTGTTCATTTCTTTGTGTTCTTACACTCTTTTTCATCTTTTTTACACTAGCCCGCTCATAGTTCTTGTCGTATTTGAGTCCACGAAGCAGTGAGTGACTGCAGAGCAGGGTGTGCCACTGAGAGAGCACCTTTGGGGTAACACCCCAAATATTATTCTTCTGTCAGTGACCACAATCAGATATCAGGAAATCCTGCAACAGCAAAGTGAATGCAGCTGAACATCCCCAGAGTTAATATTTTATTTTTGGAGGTGGGTATAATTTTACCTTTTCATGAGGTTATAATCATAACCTAGGATCTCACTCTTGGGTGTAACTCAGAGCCCATCATTCCACGAGTGCATAATTTGACATTTCTCTGTATTGAATCTCAAGGGCCTTTTAATTGCCCAGTTACTTTGCTGACTTTTGTTCAAATCTACAGCTCTTCACTGCCAGGGCCTGAGTGTGATAATCTGCTGCTCAGCATCATCAGGAAATGTTAACAACTTATAACTCAGCTCCTTTTTCCAGATGTTATAAATATGCTGGACAGCAAAGTTCCTACCTCCAAGCCTTATGTAACTACTAATAAATTGCCTCAAAGTTAAAGACAAGCTTGCACTCCTACCTCATTTTGCACTTTAGCCAATTATTTTTCCTCTTATGTACCTTCCTTCTTATCACATATCACAGGAGGATGTGCAGAACAGGAAATATTCTGTGAGACACTTACAAACAGGCAGTAGGAGCTGTAAACACAGAGATTCAATAATTGCTGGTGCTTGTGTGCATGCTTAATGCACGAATAAACTGAGTAATCAATCAGAATCTGTGATGCATGACAGATGGGAGCAGATAAGAAAATGAGGGGAATGAAGAGTTGTAGCTTGGCTCCTCTGGTTATAGAACAAAGATAAGACTTTCAGTGCTGCTCATCAGTCACACTATAATTCTTCCCACCTCAGGTGCAACATCAGTTAAATGTATTTCCATAGCAAATCCAATCTTGAATCAGATCCTGCTGGTAAAAAAAAACAAAACAAAACAAAACAAAAAAACACCTACCTAGGCCTTTCCTTGAAAAATATTCTGGAAAAATTGCCATATTTGAGCATATGTTTTAATGACATACTAAGTGAGTTGTTTTTAGTGCTGTGATGCCACATATGGGACTAAAAGCTTTATTAATTCACTACCAAGTGATTTTGGGAGCATATTAGGATAGCCGAACCCAACTAGAAGGGGTTTTGTTCTGGGGTTTTCTAGAAAGTTGAGTTGTTCACCTCCTAAGGGTTAACATTCTTTATTTATTTTCCAGCTTTGTCCCTTACTCTCTACTGACATTCCCATGAGCAGTAAACACCAAGTTTCTTTCCTATCAGATATCTTTTCTAAACATCAATGTCACCCTCTATTTAGACATTTGTTTGGAAGAAACTATTACCCTTAGCATTTTTACCTCGAATGATATAATTTGTATTTAAAAGTGTCAAAACTTCTGTAAGGAATGCCTGCTCTATAATTAGATCTTTTCTAAGATGTCAGTACTCATTAGTGCTGCAGCAAAGACAGCTGGAACTGTTATCACACTTTGGAGTGGTAGTGCTTTTGCTATCACTGATTATTTAAAAAGTGTCTTTTGTTAATATTCTCTGTTTCTATATGAATATTCTCTGCCTTGTAGGCATTTAAGGTATAGATATTGAATCAAATATCTAAATAAGAACCTTATTCTCAGTTTGCCCCTTGACTTTCATGTGAACAGGGTTAGGTTCTACAAGCTGAATATTTAGGAAAAACTAGATGGTTAGAGTTTTTAGCCTTAAGATTAAACTATTCTTACTGAAATAGAAAACCTGCTGCCTCTACTTACAACCAGTATTTAATTCTTGGGCCTTTCAGTCAGTTTCCACACTGTCATGTGTGCAAATGGAATGCTGTTTACACATGTAATTGAATTAACATGAAACTCTCATCAAATAAAAAGTTGCCTTTAGTCAGACTTCAGAAGAGAGCCCTTTCTAGAACTGCAAAGATAGCAAGTTGAACACTTGCTCTGAAGTACTCGAGTTTTCACTCAAGGTGCTATTTTCTCACATTTCTGAAACTCAGGCTTCTCTACCACATCGAAGGATGTCTGACACGGATTTACCCAAATCCCTCTCTAACACCATGAACCTCATTTACAATCTTTTCATTTTAATTTAAAATCTGTTCCTGAAGAAAAAAACCCTGCCTTTTATCGTGGCAGTTTTGCCGTGTCTGTGATGTTTCCTCCACCATTCCTTATAGAAATTGGATAGCCTACAGGTGCATCATAATGAACAGGAGCTGTGTGCAGTCTATCTCTAGGTTTTCCAACAAGGTGACACTGAAAGACTTTAATTTTTAAGTTGTATAAAATTGTCTTCCTTACTGAGCTCCAAGGCATGAAACAGGTCGTGTTTTGACAGCTTATTTAACAGGTTTTGCTGACTTCACAGGCAGTTTTATCTTTGGCCAGGAAGCAAAGCAACCAGGGACAACCAGTTTCAGGAGGGAGGAAAGGGCTGAAATAATAAAATAAGAAATAGTAATGATTCATACTCTATAAGAAGAAAGGGATCTCCCCCCCCATTTTCCAATTAAAAAAATAAGTAATTTGAAATTTCTACTTTCCCTTCTGCAGCAGCTCTAACATTCACTGCAATTTGTTCCAAACTCCTGTTATTCTAAGGCACATGGCTGGGTCACAATTCTCCTGGCTAATTAAATAGAAACAGCTCTCTGAGTCATATCCAAGGAGGCACTGCAGTCCTGCTAACACACTCCCACACGTGTTGGAAAGGCTTTCACTCTAAAACAGCCTTTTATCTATTTGCACATGGCCAAACCACTCACACCCCTGTCAGCATTTTCTTTTAAAGGATTCCCCTTTAACCCTTCAATATTTCACATGGCCTCGAAGAGCAACCTCCAACATTTTCTTTCATGGGAACTTTTCTGTTCAGTACATGACTTTAACAGAAGATTTAAGAGTTTGAAGGGAAAACAGGACTTGAGCAGGAAGAGCAGCCTAGAACTAAATTAATCCATGAAGTCTGTTTCCACTGTACAGGCAATGGAATTAAAGAAAAAGTCATTAAAAGTCAGGGATAAACATGGAGCTATGTCCAGCAGAGAAGCAGTTCTCAGAACTCTGGTAAAGAGTTTCAGAAAGCAATAGTATATTAAGCCAAAAAATATGAGACTTAAATGTTCATCCCCGTAATTATCCTTCATGATTCAGAAGCTTTGCTCATAACTCTTAACTTCTATTCAAACAGGCTGTGTATTTTGATTTTCTCTCTAGTAATATTTCTGACTTTATGAGAATTTTCCATAACCAGGACTTTCAAACTTGGTGGTTTTTAACCTGACCTCCAGGAAGGAAGAATCTGGTACTGATGTTAGTAGCTACAGTACCCAGAAGCAGTCTCATTACAGATGAGACCAGGATGGGAAAAGCAGTATTGTGCCTGCTTTTCTTACAAAACAGAGTGGTCAGAGCATTCCCCCAGGTGTGAGGAGTTACTCTGTGCTGTTCTTAGCCTGATGGAGAGCTATCTTCACTTAGCAAGGGCTATGTGTTGCCGTCAGTCGTTCTCATCATCAGATCCAAACTGCTTGGGGGGGTAAACGCCTCCAACCTTCCTGCAGCCTGGGCAGTGAGAAGTCAAGTGCATTAAATCCCAGAATATTCTGAGCTGGAAGGCTCATCAAGTCCAGCTCTCAAGTGAATGGCCCATCCAAGAATCGACACCAACCTTGGTGTTCTCAGTACAAGCTCTGACCACCTGGGGCAATCTCAGGGCCCCAGGTGACAAAGGTGACAGCAAGACAGAGAGCAGGACCTTTTCGAAATTTGCCAGTTAGGAAAAATTCATTCACTAAAAGAGTGGTTTGAACACTGAACAGGCTGACCAGGACAGTGGTGGAGTCACCACCCCTGGAGGTAAAAATTTAGTAGATGTGGCCCTTCACAATATATTTAGTGGGTGTTTAAAGGTTGGATTCAATCTTGGAGGCCTTTTCCAACCTTAATGATTGCTATGATTCTAAACGCTCACTAACTGTACTTGAATTAGCTAAGCATGATGGAACAGCACTTTGGAAGGTGTTTACATGATGTAAAATAATGATATTTCCATCCTGTATAATTGACCTTTCTTCGCTAATCAATTCCTTCTAAAACTAAAAATAGATTTTTTTAAATAAGGGTCTCGTAAAAAATGACTGAATCAAAGATCAACAACATGGCAGGTTCATAAAAAAAAAAAAAAAGAAAAAATGTGTATCGGAATCCAAAGCTCTACTTCAATTTGCATCTTTTGTGCAATTTCTACTTAAAAAGCTCAGTTCCATTGAACAGAGCCAAGAGTTACTAATTCAGTACTGCCAGGTATGAGAAACTTGGGAAATAACTGAGACTCTTATGAAAGATTACAATGAAATAATGTGGGACCATTCACATTACTGAGCATCACTGTTTAAATCCCCCTGCTGTCATTGTCATACACCACGCAAGGTTCATAATGAACTTGTATACAAATGTTAATTAGGAATTTCTTGGAAACTTGAAGGACAGGAAGGGTTTATTGAGCTGTGACAAACACTCTGCTAAGCCACGTGTCCTTTCTGTGACATGACTTACTCCCAGGATTTATTCTGGTGCAGCTACAGGAAGATCCCCGATGTGGATCTAGTCTGGACCCTGCTCATACACTAAAAACTAAATTCAGCTGTAACTTGAACAGCTACACACAGTTGTATCAGGCTATAAATGTGGCTGACATGCCTTAGAAACATTTTATATAGAGTTACAAAATATCCATGACAATCTGATAAGAAACACCTTTGGCAGTGAACAGTTCTGTTTCCCATGAAAAGCTCATTTAGAGGAAGCATCATCCACAGGACTAACAGAGTCATTTACAACAAACTGAGCTCTGTAACTTCCCTGTCACTGCTGAAAAAGGGAAATATAAAATATGAAATATGCTGGATATACCCCAACAGCTCCATGCTGATTCAAAGAGACTTATTCCTGTTTACTGAAGTTAAATGCATTCTTCCAACTCAGATTTTCAAGCATGACCTGATCAATACCTTGTCAATACTTTGAACACTTCACACATTTTTGTATCACCTGTCCATTTTAATGTTTGCCTTGGTAACACTGAATTTCTTAGCTGTACAAGAGAAAGCCTTGAGTAGTCCCACGAGTATTAATTACTCACCTCACTAATTTCAGTAGAAGGAGAAGTCGGATAGCTGCCAGATTCCAACTCATGCCTACAATTAATTAACCCTGTGGAAAAGATATAAAGTACTGCATTACTGCCCAAAATATTCAGTAGCCACATCCAGGTGCGTTCACTGTGCCTCCTGTTGTTAGTACAAAGAGTACAGGAGGCTTTAAAAGCAATGATCAAAACCAACTAAAGAGAGTTAAGCAAATCCGAGCAGTTAATTCATATATTTATGTCATTTTCTTACCCAACTGTAGGCTTTAGGATATGGATGTAAGGAATGTGGAAGCTGCTGTACCTGTGACCTCCTTGCACACACCCCAGCCACAGAAAATTTTCTGCCTGCTGTGTAATGTGGCTTACAGTAATAAGAAAGCTTTGCAGTTAACAACTGTTCACATTCTGTAAAAAAGAAAAAAAATCCTGCCCAAACCTTAAATAACCAAAAATCCCTCCTCCCCTTGCAAAATCCTGTTAACTAATATTTTTGTGGCCATAAAGAAACTTACAATTTCAATTCTAATCATATAATCACACACATTTATAGATCACGTCTGCATTTGAGTACAAAAACATTCAGGAAGAAAACAATAAAGACAAAGAAGAATGGGCTGGAGGCCCACTAAGTTTCAAAGCATTGTTTGCTGTAAGTTTTAGCACATTCTCTGCTTTTCAACTATTTTTCTCATACAAGAAGCAGCATTTTGAGCCATGTCATTTAGAGCGATCTAAATTAACAGATTATGGGTCATTATTGTCTAACAGGTTAATAGAATTACTGGCCAAACCAAACCAATGGACTTCTTTATATTGCGTGGAAAGAAAAAGAAACAATTTAATGTGTAAGTCTGGAAAACTTTCAAATACCACTATATTTTTCCCTCTTTACATACTGTAGCTATCCCTTCACAGACACACTTAATTGACTGGAACAATTCTACTTGGCTTCAGTGACTTTCTAATTTGTCATAAACACCTCATGAGCTGTTGAGGAGACAGACTCTTCCTCATACTGCCAAAACAATCCTATGAAATATGGTTTGGTTTAATTAAAGTATAATTAATGCCTTGAATTTTAATTATTTCTGCTGTGATCTGAAGATGAAAATTTTCCTCTGCCAGAATAACACATTTAATAGAAAATGGACATGCTCTGTATTAATTCCCACTCTATATCAACTTCAGGAATGAGTTTCTTTGATTGAACAGGCAGAACCTGGGAAAAAATGTAACCTACAAAGCCACAGCTTTTCTGCCTGTCAGAATATAGATGTACTTGTTGAAAATGGAATTAATTCATTTTATGAAAAAAATAGAGCCGAAATCTATTTGCTCAATGCTAAAAGCTGAGGTTTTCCCCTTTTATCTAGAGATGTGACTTGGAAAAAAATATTTAATGGTTAACAGGGAAAGAATGTTGAGTGACACATTGACATGAAAATGTTTTTGCTAAATGTGTATGTGCTAAATTTTAATTCTGCTCTAGAGAGAGTTGAGAAGAAAAAAATTCCTGCTGAAATAAATACACTGTTTCTTTTCAGAGCAGTGATTCCCAGACAGGTTGCTTGGAAAATAGTACGGAAATATTGATTATAAAAACTGCAAAGTGTACTCATAATTTGGTTTTTGTCAAATGTGACATGGTTAACATTTGATTTAGTATGGCTGACCAAAATTTAACAGGTGACAGAATACTGGAGCCAGGGGAAAAACAAACCAGTTCATTCAGTACTTACAACTTCACCATTAAAGACTCTTGGTTTATTTCTTTCTGACCTTGTTAACTATTGCTCCTTTGGGAAGGGAAAACCCACATATTTGAAATAGAAATAGAATAAATTGAGTAGCAAGTCACGGAAAATAAAGAAACAAATTAATAAAAATAATCTTAAGATCTCTTAAAGGCACCACCAGTTTTCTGCTGGTGCACAAAAAACTCTCAGTTTAATTTACAGATTCATGGATTTTGAGATGCTCAGTGCTTTATAAGACCATAAGAGGAGGTTTTGCTTGCACTAATTAACGCAGGGTTTTATTAGCTAAATTTCATGGCTCAAAATGTATTTTGAATTTGAAAATACGGTATTTCTATCATTGGAAATTAATATAGAGTATTTAAAGGATTTATAAGACAGTCTCTTTCGTAGTAAATCAACGATCTAAAAAAAGATGCACCATTGTTGCCACCATCTGCCTTTCTTTCTTCTCCTACCTTTGTTTCCATTTGTACCTCCTTGGGATTCCTTCCCTGACTCCCAGAGGAGCTCTTAACAATCAAACCTAAAATGAATTCAAACAGTGACTCTAAATATTAATTCCCCCAGGTTCAGACTGAAATACCAATATATGCCAAAAAATCTTACACATTCAGAAAAACAGAGCTACAAACATATGCAGTAACATATGCCTTGAAATGAGCAGTGTTATTTTAAATATTGAAATGTTTTTAATTTTTGAAGACATGAAAACAGCTGAACCAGTAGCAGCATCATTAAAAATCTGGCACTTGAAGTTTTCAAATGTTAAATATTAAAATGTCTTACAAATGCATCCACTACAGACCTAACATAACCCAGCAGTAACTGACATTTACCCCAGATTACCTCCTGTCTTTAACAGGAGCTTTTCTGATAGGCATTGAATAAATGTATGAATTGCAAAAATAATTGCAATATCCTTGGGCATTTTCTTTAAAACATTAATTTATTCAAATAATGAAATGCAAATGTTTCACCAAGACACAATCCACCTGCTTTCAGGGAAAGTTTTCCTCAGCCTTTTTCTCCTCTAAAAGCTGTTACTGAAAACCTCCCTGTGTCAGATGTGGCCCAGCTAAGCAGGGAAATGGCAAAATTCCATTTTGTTGCTCCAAAAAAGAGGAGCTGCCGATGAGGAATGGGACATGTCAAACTATTCATGACCACAGGACTCTGTGTTCCTGATTCCATGGACAGGGGGGTGGCTGTGTGGAGGACAGGATTTTGCTCACCCCCATTGCAGAGAGAAAGGTCTTTTCTCCTTTGCAATTAAGATTCCCTTTCCCTTCCTCTCATCTGTGTCTCTCCCAACCCAAGCATCCCAGCTGTGCCCTGAGTATGGATCCAGAGCTACTGAAACTGCTGCAGGAGCTGAAACAGTGAATTTGAAAGGATAAAACAGCTGATGGGTTTTATATTCTACTTTAATATACATGCATTAAACTTACTATGAATTTGGCAGGCGTGTATTGACTCTCATGGGACAGCAACTCCATTTATTTTTCCATGGATTCTGGTGTATGAGAATCCTCTCTAAGAGAAAAGACCTCTCTCTCCAGAGGGGTTAAAGGAAGGGAAGCTTATTATGGATTTTCACACTCCCTTAGATCCTCAGCTGCCCAATGGAGCAAGGAGGATCCATAAATCCAGTCTCCTAAAAAGCACAGACAAAAAATTCTTATGGAATAGCTTGTAGCTGGCAGGTGAGCCACTCCAGCTATGCAACAAACAAAAATTATGCTTAAAAGGGGGAAAAAGATAAACCAAAAAAGGCTGATCTGAGCAGTGTGATTTATAACATGCCAGCCCTCGGCTCCTGTTTTGGCTGCTTTCTTTAGTACAAGGAGCCCTCCTGGGTGAGCAGGAGCTGCCCTCAATGCTGGAGGCAGCTCTGGCTCAGCTGCTGAGCCCTTCATCCTGGGAATGCTGTGGAATGGACATGCTGTCTCAGAGAGCTCTGGCTCCCTGTGCTGCTGCCTGGCCAAATCCAAAGCATCTCACAGGAGCTTGGAGTTTTCAGCAGGCTCAAATCCTGCAGCATCAGAGGGGATTTGGATCCTCTCTGAGCAGAGCTGAGGTGTAGCTCCGTACCAAGTTCTATTTTCATGGTGTCTTTCAGAGCACGATCAAAAAAACCCCCCAAAACAACAACACTCCCCCCCCACCAGTTTTTAATTTTCTAGATTTTTATTTTTTCTGCAGAGGGATCTGAACTGAATTTAACTACATTAAACATATCTGCCCTTCAGTTACTCAAGGAAATATCCTAATTTTTGCAAGGAGCGCTCATCACTAAGGCTTGTAGTCTCGATGTAGCAGAAGTAAATTGAAAATGAACCTCAGGTGGAATTCACATTTCAATTGTTTGAAAGTGTTTAAAAGTGTGAAATCCAATGACATTTCCTCTCTTGCACCACTGCAAAACCTGCACAAAACTCAATGTTTTGTTTAAATTTCTGTTAAACAGCTCCTGTAATCCAACAGGAATTCTGCAGTAATTCCTGTTTGGTGTCTCCTCTGCCCCGTCTCAGCTACAGAACACAGCACTCAGCCTTAAACTGTAATCTTGCACTAGGTTTGAAAGATAAATACCCAACACTACCCCTCCACCTACGGATCACCCACAAAGTTACCTTAAAGTATGGAAATTTCTATACATAAACTCATATGAAACTATGTCACTTGTGCATGATGTATTAATACACACATTATATAATATACATTGCACATTATATATATATATATTTCAGCTTGTTAGGAGTAGAATAGAAAATGTCATGTCCTGAGGGGTATGGTATTTTATTATACAGCACCACATTTAACTAGATCATTAGATAAATAACAAACAATTTGTGTAAATACAAAGTTAACCATGTTCATTTTGTACTACCAAATAGAAAAAAAAAGCAATTCAACAAAAAAACCCCAAAAAAACCTTTTTTGCTTGTTGCCAGGAAGAAAATGTTACTGGAAGCTTTGATGTTTGTGGCAAATGGTATCAGTCATCATTAATTTGACTAGAACTGTCAGTTTTGCATTATTTGACAGGCACTTCTAGATGGGGCTTATTTTCTGAGAACATTTTGACAAGTGTATCACAGTACAAGTATTTCTAAACACAAAGAAACAGTTTCGGAAGCAGGCAGAGTGATGCAGAGCAGAGAGGTGTTTGGGTTAACTTCTTAGGAGTCTGGAGAGCAGGATGCCAAAACTAAGATCAACATCTCTCAAGCAATAACAAGCACACACAGAGAAAGCTGTCCTCAAGCTTTGCATGTGCGGGTATGAGCACAAGTAGTGTAATTCACTCCATATTTTTAGGGTTGTTTTTGTTCTTGTTGACCAGCCTTGTGCTTGTTAGTGAATAAAAAAGGAAGAATGAATGAATGATACTGAGGACTGTAGATATTAAAACTTGGCTAGGAAGAGGATGCTTCCAGCATCCAGCTGGCTGGTTTCAAGAACAGAACTCGGCAGAAGCAGCACAGTGGTGGCACGTGGGACTCACAGAACATCTCCCAGGCCTTTTGGCACCCAGAGAGATGGGCCTGGGTGCTCTTCCCTAAGGACAGCCCTTCCCAACCCCACCCACATCAGTGCAGGAGAAAGGAAGATGACAGCATCATAAATTCCAAGGCTATTCCAGAACAAAATGCTATTACTATCCCTCAGAGTGAAAATGTCTGTGAGCCACCTCCTCTCACCAGAAAACTTCCAATGGTCTAACCAGGAGGGTGGAAATTCACTACCAAGATTGAGTCTATTCACCCACCTCCAAAGGGAAAACTTTTTCCCCCACTTTTCCTCAGATAGCTGCTGGTGTTCTCAAGTCCCAGGCTATTTTTGGCAGGGTCTGCTGAGCTGTTCCAGGACAGAACATTCAATGGCCTCTGAGGTTGCCTTCAGCATTCAACTGTGGGTGAACTGGCAGGAGGCTCAGTAGCACAGCCTTAGATAATGGGTTGCCGTGGCAACACTGCTGCCTGCTGCCAAATTCTGGAGCTCAAGATTAAAAGCTGATCTCAAACCAAGGTCCTTTTCCAAAAAATCTCTACGTTCTTATTAAAAAAAGGAAACACACCACCATATTCTGCTCAAAAAGTAAAAAAAAACCCCAAACCAAATAAGAAAACCCAAAACCGAAAAAACAAAGAAACCCCCCAAAACCGAGAAAACAAAAAACCCCCCCCCCAATCCAAAAAGCCCCAAATGATAACAAAAAAAAAACCCAAAAAANAAAACAAAAAACCACAAAAAAAAAAAAAAAAAAAAACAAAAAAAAAAAAAAAAAAAAAAAAACCCTGAACAAAACCAGCAACCTCAAAAGAAAATCCCAAACAAAAAACCCCCCAAAAA
>VWYE01020016.1:0-17075 GCA_013398995.1 Alaudala cheleensis
GCATCCTTGGGCCCCTCTGCCCTGCAGGACTCTTTCCCATTGGAATCCACTGAGTAGTGCCTTGAAGAGGCCAAGTCTGCTCTCCTGAAGTCCAGGGCAGTGAGTTTGCTGTGTGCCCTCCTCACTGATTATCTCATCCCCCTCCACCTCGTAGTCATGTTATGCATGTTGGTGTGTTTTGCCCATGAAGAATAAAATTCACTTTATTATTTCAGGATGCTTTTTGGTTTCTTTTCTCCAGCCCAGACCAAACATAATGGAAATCACATGAATTTTCACTAGCTTTCCTTCAGAAATTTTATATAACTGAATGAATATACCTTGTATAGAAAAAAAATTGCTTTTCTGATACTTTCTTGTTGCCATTGACAGCATATTTCTGTAGCTATCAAGCATAAAGGAAGAGATTCTTCTGTTAATGAATACGTAGCTCAAATAAACTGTGATTTTTTTTCTTTAAATTAAGTTTGGTGTCTAGCAACCTTTTGCTCCGAGCCTTCAAATCCAATGCAGAGTTGTTCCCTCTTATAGTAGAATGCTGTGACATTTCTCAAGGAGCTTTGCTAATTTCCTTGACTTCCATATTAGCTGGATCAGCAAGTACTAGATTTATTTCTCATTCTTTGCTCTCTTCCAGACTCTCAGTCACAGTGAGCATCCACTCTAAAGTACTGACTTTGCTTGTCTGGGACTGCGGTGGAGGGGGCAGGGAGATGTAAGAAATGAGAACACATTTTTAAATCATAATCAACCAGGCCCCATTAGCTAGTAATTCTGTCAATCCACTCAGATTTTGAGAGATAAAAGGAAGAGGGAAGAGATGGTGCCTTTTAATTTCCTTTTGCTGAAAGAAGTTTTGACCTATTATTCTTGTTTTCACCCTAGAATCCCATTCTGTTTCCTGTAAGACTTACTCTGAGTGCTTTCTTACCTAAAAAGACGATCATTGGTAGGACAGAGTTCCTGAGACCATATTTAGTTAACATTTAAGGGTTAGGTAAAGAGAAATAGTCATAAGATCTTCTCCTCTGGTCCATCTTTCTTGCTAGGTGTACAGCAGTGCTACCAACTGCTGTGTCCTGAGTTTCCTCACAGTATTCCTGAACTGTACATGCTGAATTTCTGGGAAGAACCACAGCTTCATAGCTGCCTGATATGTGCCCTGTCTTGGCCATGGGCTGCATGCTGCATACAGTCCTTATCACAGCTGTTATATTGTGTTTCAGCACAGAAGATGTATTTAGAATTAATATATTGCTCTGATTTCTCAACGTTTCTTAATAAGCAGATGTTTTTCATGGGCACAAAAATAAACTAAAATAGGCCATATCAGGTAAGCAGATAGATGAGAACAGTTGCAGTAGCTGCACTTAAAATCTTCATTTTTGACTGATCGAGGACAGAGATGAGATTTAGAAATATTATTTAGTTTCTTATACACAGTTGTTATGGTTTAGCGTAGCTTTTAGTTGAAAAAGGAAATAGTTACCTGCAAGGACCTGAGATTGACCCCTGATTCAGCCAGTGAGAAAAGTGAGTTCGTTTTCGTGAATGAGCATATTTATAAAAGCTGGGGATTTTGGGAACCCCTCTCCCTTTATCGCTGCTCGCTTCTGGAGAGGTAGGAGGCAGCTCCAGCTCCCTCCGGCTGGGGGGCCTGCTGGGCCCTGCTGGGTCTGCTGCGCCCTGCCTAGCTCAGGACATCTGCTAAGCTCAGTGATTCTTGGGCAGAGAGAGAGGAGGAGGTGTGTGCTCCAGCTTCGCTCGGACTGAGTTCCAGCCGCTGTTAGTGGGGGACTGCAGCTGATTTCCTCGCCCCCCCCCTCCACTGCCTTCCACCTGGAGCGGCTCCGAGCCCGGGTTGAGCCTACCCCGAATGAGACCGAGGGGTTTAGAGGGTGAAAGCTGCATCTACCACCATGGGAGCCATCGCGACCTCACCTGCGATTCTTGTTTCTTCCCCCCACCCCCGTCCACCATGTGGCCTCGGAGTCTTTCAAGAGCTGCCGCCATCGCCTGGCCGAGAGCACATGACCATCCACGGCCCCTAGCTACAGTTAACTCTTTCCTTGCCAAGGTGAAGCTTGCAGAACACTGATCCTTTCTAGGGAGTGANTTGTTTCTGGGCGGCTGTCTTCTGTGAGGGCTAAGAGCCACAAGTAGACTGTTTCTTTCCTTGTGGAGAGTTACCATAACCAGAAGAAACTTCTCTCTCTAAAGAGATTGATGAGAGACTATTTTATAAGAAGTACAGACCTTGGGTTCTGAGTTTCTTACCTTTATAAATGTCTGTAAAGAAGAAAAGAAGCTGGTGGGGGAGGGGGAAGTGTTTTGGAAGTTTCATTTTGATTATTTGGTTTTTTTCTCTTCTTTCCTTTTAGTGTGTGTGAATAAACTATCTTTTAAGTTTGAGCCTGCTTTGCTTTTCTCTTAATCCTTTCTCGCAGCAGAAAAGCCCTGAAACCACCACAACAGTTTTAGGAAAAAGGAAATTGCTGAGATAATGAATATGATTGGAGAGGCTCATTAAGTCATACCTAGGGGAACTGTTTGTCTGTGCTGCTCTTAACAGTACTGCAAACTCTGCAGAAAAAAAGAATTAGGAAAAAACCCACAAACTCAAACTAAATGAAAAGTAACCATGAAGCAGCTGTAAAGGTGTTTGCTCACAGTGTTTCTTGTAACACAGTAGGGATAACTTTAATAACTGTTTTCTGAGACTTAAGTATTCTTTAATTTTTTTAAAAAACTGTTTGCCATATGCAAGGATAACCATGCAAATAATTTTTTTCCTAAACCACCATTCATTCTTTGGAAACCACCATTACATAGCAAAATCAGGGAGGAAACTTACTCTTCTTGTCAACTTCAAATTGTGTAGGGCAGCATAAAGCAGAAAGTATCAGCACCTGTTCATAGGTAGATAGAATTTAAGGGCTGACTAACTGAAATTTTGAAATAAAGTTAGTTTCAACTTGAATACCAGAAATCATTTCTGGAGTATGTAATTAGAGCTTAACTATAATCAACATCTCACTGTAAGTAGTGCTTTGTTGATGTCCATTATATGTGTTGTTGCAGGATCTTTTTTTTTTTTCCCCCCCACAGGTACTCTTCTGCATATTACTTCCCACATCTTTTTAACCTTTTAAGAACAGCCAGATTTACATGTTCCTATTTCAACAGATGTTAATAGTTTTCATATCTGGGAGCATGGGTTTATATTGCATTTTAAGGAACATTGTTTCAATGATCTGCAGCTTTGGCTGATCTGCATCTTTCTCAGAGTCCAAGATAAAACTTAACAAATGCTCAGCCAAGTGGTACAATAGGCTTCTCTGTAATCCCCAATATATTTCCCATTTTGCTCATGTGTGTTATTGTTGACTTATATTATTGACTCGTCCTTTGAAGGACTTATCACTAAACAGTTGTCCTTTAAGTCAATAATTCTTGATGAAAACCATATCTTCGTTAGTTTTTCTCAAACTCCTTTTCCAATACATAAAGAAGTTTTTGAATGTTAAATTGCACTGTGATCTCAGGTGAAATGCTGCAGAATCAAATCAGCTATAGGTCATTTCAAGACACATAAATTTATGTGCAATTTCTGGAGATAAGAAATGGTACTTGTATTTAGAATCTGAAGCTAGATCATGAATTCCCAGACTAAATAAGTCACCCCACACCTTATTTTCTTTGTCGTTACCTTTTGCTTCTTTCAGGCAGGACAAACAACATGCTGTCAGCATTCTTCCATTGTTTTCTTATTCTGATAGAAATACAAAAATTATTTCCTACTTTGAGTCTTAAAAAACTTTGCACAGAAGCTGCTTGTTTCCTGGAAGGCATTATGGCTCTTTTCAAAGCAGTGGTATCACTACTTATCTGGTTCTGGGTGCTGTAATGAAAAGATGGAAGTTTAAGGATGGTTCTTACTCCAGAGATGTTACAATATAAAGTTACAGTTTTCTCTCTCTCTTGAGCATCCTGTGCTCTTCTAAACCTGCTACTTCCTCATCATATCTGTTGTCTCTAGGTTATTTTGTTAAACAAGATATGTTTCATTCTTTCCTCTTGTAAAATGTGACAATTCTGTCTTGAGAAGGACATTATAGTATCTTTAAAGGGAAATGTATTAACCCTTTTTGTGCTGGCCACATAAGACNTCCCTGCAATAAACTAGGAAAAAAATCACACCCCTGCCCCAAACCTTACCAAGATGAAACAGCATATGCTACCTCTGTTTCAGCTCTGGGTGCACTGTGAATCCAAAGGTGCTAATGGATTCATTGTTTATTTTATGTAGGCCTATGTTCTATGAACTTGAGTTCTGCGTTTTGTTGTAGGATCCTTAAAAGGCTCTGTAATTTTTGTTGTNACATCTGAATGGATTGGAGCATACTTTTGATTCAACAAAACAGTTCCTTTTAATCTGCCTATAATCCCCAGAGAAAGTAGAATTGAAGTCTGTCAAAGGAGGTGTGCATCACAGTCNTGTGTTTACAAAGCAAGCAGTGAGTAGAGTTTGCATTGTCTGTCAGAGATATGTAAAGGGTAATTTGGATATCACCAGCAGTGATGGCTGTGTGGTTGGTTGTCTGTCATGTGTTTCTACCCATAGTCATTAGATGCCATGATTGAAATAAGGTTTCAGAGGACTTCTCACACAGAGTATTTTATGGGGTTTCATTTCTTTTACCTGGGAAGGTAAAAAGTTCATTTCTTTAAGAAGCTGTGGACATCTATTCAAAATAATACTTAAGCTGTCTTCAGGGTAATCATTTACGACACAGAGAAGAAAAATTCCCTCCTTCAGACTATCACTTTACTGTAATTCAGTCACCAGTTTCCCTTATCATTCACCTTCCTAAGCCTTCTGTGCTTGCAAAGCTTCTGCTTGGAACACAGAGTAGCAGCTATACTAGCAAAGATTTATCTGTGTTTTTCTGTGAGCTGAAAGTAATCAAGACATAGGAAATTTTTATTTTTTAACAGAAAAGGAATTCTAGGATTCTTTGTTAATGTCTTGAAAATATAAAGGTCTTTGTCCAGCAGAAAGCAGCTTTGTTCACATATTGGAGCTTGCTGTTGGAGGCTGCAGCTGAGTTAACTTGTGTGGGTGCACAAGTGGGTGCTGCCTGAGCATGGGTTTAGAGTGTTTGGTCCTAAATTAGCCTGTACATCAGCAGATGGCAGCAAGTAACAATAGCGGTAAGAACCACTGCGAGGACAAGTACAATTTTTATTTACAGTGTCTCTAAAGATTTGCTGCCTGTTAGCCATCCTTCCTGATACCCTAGGATGCTCTCTGAAAAGTCTCTCTTGGTTTGACAGGTCATTCACAGGTGTCCTTGTTTGACACAGCTGATTAATCAAATCAAATCTCAAAATGTTTATGCTTGCATTCCTAAGATCAAATCTATAGCAAGCATTCCATATGAGTGCCAAGTTCTGCTTCTAGAAGCTGAGAGGCAACAACAAATTTTTAGGGTTAGTAAACCACAATCATCAGTTTTAAGCAGATGGAAGTTTGGAAGAAAAAGTAGCTTGTTTCAGCATGCCTATTTCTTACTTTCTTGGAAGTTCACTTTTACATCTATGTGATTATTCAACTGACACAGAAAGCATTTCTTATAATAGATAAAAGGGAAAACTGACCACATCCTCACTCTTTAAACGTGCTTATAAAGATGCAAAAATGCTATGCAAACCTTTTCTTTATCTTGTTAGTTCTCTTCTGATAGTAGGGAGACTGTGGTATCCAGGTACTCTAAAATCTGTCTCAAATCTCATGTGGGAGTTGGGCCTCCTGAGACCTTTATCCCAAACAGCTTTTACTAACGATCCAAATTCTTTAGATATTCATTGTGTCAATGTTGTTGAAGTCAACCTACTGAACTGACAAAAAAAACCAGAAAAAATATAGCTTCCACAGGAGTCCAATGCTAAAAGAGAAGCCTAAATTTTAGGCTGTTCCCAAGTAAGAGAATGATCTTTTTCTGACCTGCCTTTGCTTAAAACTCACATTTTAGTATGTATGCTGTGTAAAGTGTGAATTTCTTCTTATGCACAACTCCTACCACAGTGGAAGCATTTTTGGTAATCAGTGTTATCTTCTGGAATCTGTTTCAGGCTAACAGTGGAGATGGTGAATCATGTTTACTTTGTATATATATATATATATGCTAAATTCATCATGGTAAATGCAATTCTTCAGTATCTTGTCACCACTAATACACTTTCAATGTTAAGCTCAGCAGATAACCGTGTCGCATGATATAACTGGCCATTATAATAATTTTGTGACCTATATAATATTTTGATTTATATTTTGTTTGCTTTTGTACCCATGTAGCGTGATAAGGAATCACTTCTGTGAAGATCTACATGAAGATTTTTTTCCAAGTGTTTTTACTTAGAAATAAAATTAAAGTTGGTTGGCATAAGTTTACTCTGTGACTGTATGTACTAATTTTTTTTTTCTCATTCAAATTGTAAGTGTTCCACACCTCATTATTTTAAACAAAGTACCACCAAAAAAGGTTCTTTGCTGATGATTACATTTTCTTTGTTCGGACACTTCATAAAGAGAACTCTATTTTAGGTTCAATTTTGTTTATTAAATTTTTAGACTTAAATGGAAAAAAATATTTCTGTTTTCCTGAAGGCCTGTATACATCTTCTCTCTCTCTCATTGTAACATGCACAAATTTTGAGATAAGTGTCAGAGGCATTGATTTTCCCTCCAGGACCACATCACTTCCTTCTTAATGATTGCCTGCCTTGCAGCTGATGAGAGCATTTTCCTCCTGCACTTAAAGAAAAAAGTCTTATCCAAAGCCCAGTGGAAGTGGTGAGAGTCTTTTAAAATACTGTGTTTTTGGGCCCAAACCAGACTCAGATTTGCCTCCCAGGTTGCAACCTATCAATACAACCCTAGCCTTAAGGCTTTGAAACACATATGAGGGAGTGAAGATACTTTTGTTATAAATGCACAATGAGGATATTTATGAAAATAACTATGAACTACATTCTTCCTGTACTTGTGAAATTGGTAAGGTGATTTTGACTGGGATTTTTCATATTGTGCTTGTGCAGTGTTATGCATAAAGGTTTTTTAGATCATTAACTTCCTGACTACATTGCAGTTGAAATAGTGAAGTGTATCTATGATTCTATAGCTGTACAAATAAAATACCTCTGCTTCACACATAGCTGTTTGCCAGGAGCTAATGTGACACGTAGATGAACGAGTAAAAAGCAGTACCAAAATCAAATATCTCAAAAATCACATATTTTATTGTCTTTACAGGGACGATATCTGTGAACACACTACGTACTCCATATACTGCACCAGGGGAAAGTGAAATCCTTGACTTGGATGATGACTTGTATCTTGGAGGCTTACCAGAAAATAAAGCAGGCCTGGTCTTCCCAACAGAAGTGTGGACAGCACTCCTCAATTATGGATACGTCGGCTGCATTAGAGATTTATTTATTGATGGTCAAAGCAAAGATATTCGACAGATGGCTGAAATTCAAAGCACAGCTGGAGTAAAACCCTCATGCTCAAGAGAAACTGCAAAGCCTTGCCTTAGCAATCCCTGTAAAAACAATGGTGTGTGCAGGGATGGGTGGAACAGATATGTGTGTGATTGCTCTGGCACAGAGTATCTTGGCAGATCGTGTGAAAGAGGTAGGTTCCATGAGATGACTGTACTTCTACTTTTATATATTTTTTTAAAAGCACTACCATAAAATAAATAAATTCCTGTGCAATTATTAAAAATGGTAAACTACCAATAACTGTCCTGAGGCAAAAAAAACCATCCGTGATTTCACTTGATGTGAGGTGGAGCCCTGCTCTAGACTCAAAGCAGTAATTCTAGAGGAAAGATCTTGGGGGAGACTAAGGTGCATGAAGAAGTATTAGGTGGCTATGACAGAGAGTCAGTACTGCTGAATATCTCCTAGAAAATGCCTCCTTTTGTGTCTCATCATACATTGCTGAGTTCTGAACAGCTTTGTGAAAGCAATTTAAAATATTATTTCATTGCTATGATGCCTTGGAGTGGCTACTTAGAACAGAAGCTAGACAAATTTAAGAGAATAAAGTGAGAACTTGTTAAAGGCATTCAGTAGATACATCTTGGGCAGTCAAAAGCCTCCCAGAGGCTATTCCCAAGATGGACAATGGTCACAAGTTTTTCAGACAGATATAAATTTCATCCATTTACATATCAGGGCTTAATCCTCCAATTAGAGCTTCAAGTAATGAAGTCATATTCCCCTCAGTTTTCTCCCTCCCAATTCACTTTTGTTTACACTTTCCAGGACCTGAGGCTGTAAGGTGTTCTTGGGTTCCAGGTCCAGAGGAATTGTTTTGTCTGACCAAAGTGTGAAGAGCAGTTAATACTTTATATGGAGTTTAGAGTTATGCATTAATGCAGCACAGGATTTGAAAAATATAAAGGCTAAAATCTGAAGGCACCAGCTAAATTGTCACATTCCAGTTCCCAACTGAGGTCTTGTTCTCTGCCTATTTATGCCAATATTAGTATATAATTAACTTTACTTTTCAATTCCACAGTCTCACTTAAATCCATGGCCAGAACTTCACCCATGAGTCAAAGCAGAAGAGTCAGTAGTAGATCCAAGTACCCAAGGAAACTGTCTGTAGTTATCTAAAATATCTGAGTATTCCTCTTGCCTAAAAAAGGTCACAGTGAAGTTCAGAAACTCCATTTATTTAATTGAAAAGGTGGATAGTGGCAAGGAAGCCAGATGTTGAGGTTAGTTAATAGATAGAAAACCCTGTTATTTAAAATTTCAATGTGCTAATAAAAGATTTTAATTTAAGTAGGTAAACGATAAAAATAAATATATTTAATATTTTAGGTTTTTATTTTTATTCTTATTGGATTAGAAAGTGTTTCAATGCCAGGAGTTGTATTTTTTCATCTCGCAGTTGACACAGAATTTTCTTCAGATTTGTCTTCAACCTGAAATCTAAACCTAAAGTTTATTGACTGAAAATGTGAGTTATTTTCATCTAGTTAGATTAATTTTTCCAATCAGGCAGATAAAACGAAAATGTACTCATTAGAAATAAAACCCCCAATGAATGTTTTAAGTTGTATGTCAGTAGATATGTGCAGTTATGTAGTATGGATATCACCATATTATCAGCATTTGCAAGCAGATCCTCAGATTCTTCTGTGGGCTTTCTCTGTCTTATTTTTGGACTATTTATGCCTTTGGCTCATGACCAGCTGTTCGGAGCTCTCCAAACTGCTGTTCCTGGAGGAGTGGAGGCGGCAGAGGGATAACGGAGCTGCTTGATGCAGCCCTCGGTCAAACATGGCTGGTGTACCACCCTGTGGCCAAACTCTCTTATTACAGAGCGGCTCAAGCAAAAACCGGATCTGCAATTTTTTATTTCCACTGAAAAGCCGGGAAACATGTGCCTTGGAGACATAAACACATGCAGATCTGCAAAGAACTGAAAGCAGGCTTCATCACAGCAATTGCCCATACTCGTATTGGGCAGGTGGTGATGTTTTATGAAGAAACCTTTGCCTTTTTTATTTCCCGTGCCTTATTTTGAAGCACTGTTTCATAAGGCTTCATTTTCCCAGTGCATTCCCCTGGTGGGAATGGAGGTACTGGACTGGTGGTGTTGGCTCCTCCACAACAACATTTGGTTCTTGTCCAGCAGAAATATGTGTGGCACTTCAGCAGTATGAGATCATTTCCTGCTCCTGGGTTTCCCTCTCCAGAAGGAACTGCACTGAAAGGAGATGTCTTCTCAGTAATATTCATATCCCAAGTGATCATGCATTAATGAGATTATAGCTTTTGGGATTCTGAAAACGTCATGCTGGCATCCTACCACACAAAGTTATTATAACTACTTCCCATATGTAGGAACTGATGAACTTTTGTATTTGGTGATATAAACAGCACATTTACAGTTGTTCAATCTAATTTAAATAAAAGGGGAACGTGCTCATTTCAGCAAACAATACAGTTTCACAAATTAAAAAAGCTTTAGAATAAAATACTGATGATTAATCAACTAGAATATTTAACATTAAGTAATTAAGGTGTCTTCAGTAAAATAAGTGTGGAGCTACTTTTTATTGCCATTTTTTTAAAATTTTTCATATTATTTCATCTGAAATAGGAGTGCTAATATCCATACATGTATGTTTAATGTACAATACAGAACCTGAAATAATTTCAACTCATTAGTGCACAAAACCCCTGGAACATCACTGTGGTCTATTTTAATTAGTGTACTTAAAATTATACATATATGTATAAATAGTTATATCCACATCCATTTTATCCTGTTGAAAGTGATACTTGATTTTATTCTTGATTTTCAGTAAGGTTAAACATTAGCATTATCTGTAGATTTGCTTTAGTAGGTTATGAAAACTCTAGCAGATGGATGGACAGATGTCACAGCAATATAATTTGGCGTCCTCTCTGTGGATCACTGAGTGACTGCCTCTTGGCAAAGCCTTTTGCAGGTGTATTCTTTTGACTAGATGGCCAGGAACAATAGTAAAATCATCAAACAGGGATAACAAAGAGTAAGCATGCAAACAAAGGTTTATGAAGGTGACATTTCTGAAGAGAAAGTCTGTTTAAAGTAGAGTGTGTGTAGATGTCCATATTGTGCATGCACAGACCCCTACATACACATATGCACATTAAAGAAATGTAGCTTTCATTCCTTGTGTTATACCTGGATGCTTTAAAATTTTAAATTAAGAATAATAGAGGTGGTATGAGGATAGATGGCATGAAGAATCCGGTGTTCTAAATACTATACTAATTCCATCGTCTTAAATTACTGATTGGTCCTGTGTGTTAAAGTTTGTTACAAACTTACAGTGTGGCTTAGCATCTCAGTCCTGAAATAATACCAGTGTAGGAATTGGGAGGAGTAATTTCAGCTTCTATTCACATATTATCCAGTAAATAATCACATACAGAGAATTGTTTCTATCAGATTGGTGAAAATATTCCCTATAAATCTCCAAGGCTGCAGATTTGGGCCCAGGTGGACTGAAGAAAACTCAAAATACCTGGGAAGAGAACAAAAAGTTCAAATTTGACTCAGTAGCAGCCAATATATTTAAATACACAATTTCTAGAAGTAAAATCATATATATCAGGGAGCATTTTCAGGGCATGACATTGTTGCTCTACTTGTACTGGTAAATAAAACAGGATCAAAGACCAAACCTGAATACTTGACTATTGGTGATCCAGATTGCTCATACATATCCTGGCATGACTCTGGACTGTATAGTCTGTCATTTCTGGGCAAAGTTTGTGTGGGATTTTAGTGACAGCAGACACAGAGGGTGATTTCATGCTTTAAAAATGGCTCTGTGGGATGCAATAGAGTCCTCATATTATTACAGCCACAATGAAACTGAAAAAGCGGGAAAAAAATAATAATTCTGTCTTTGGGACTTCAAAGGCACCACAGGGGGTCCAGAGGAAACAAGATCCTGTTTTATTTATTAAAATATGTGTAATAGGCATTTCTACTCACCAAGAATCATGTTTTTAAAACAACTCCAACTTGACTCCAAAACTTATGAGAAAGAACTCTGAAATTCAAATGCCTAGTCCATACTTGTTTCACTTTAATTTAAATGAGCTGTGAACTGAAGAATAGCATCTATTCAGGAAATTCTACTTTACTCTAAAAATACCCAGTTCAGCATTTCTGAGGGTAGGAGCAGATGTAGGAAAGTTTCCAGAAGAGTTGGTGCCTCACTCTCTTGAGCAATTTAGGTAATTCCTGCTCAAGTGGAAATTAATGTCCTGAATTTCCTCTCATGTCAGTACTGATCTGTGCATCCTTGGGTTTCAACACAGAGATAATTGAGTTGGGGTGTGTGTATATATATAGGAAAGAAGACTATCTAGCTGTGAAGATTTCAATAAGAAACAAATTGAAGAAAAATAATTGAGAGGGGAACTGAAACCTTCAGTGGGGTTGTTTTGGAATTTGGTTCACTTGTGTGTTTTGGTTGGCTGTTTTTTACCACAGGAGCAGGAAAAGTTTGAATTGTCAGATTTATAAAACTGTCAAAGAATGAATGTATAAAATATTTTTATATACATCTCTGTATTATACTATTGTATTTATTTCTTAATTACTCTACTGCATGCACTTATCTGCTGCCACAAAAAAAATTGTCAGTGATTATTTTGTAAGGATTTTCTGCTGTTTTTCTTTTCAGCACTATGATTCCAACAGTGAAGTGGTAGTAAAACTATTACTCTCTTCCTTCTTTCTTTAAATGAATATCACATCCTGAGCTAAACTTATAGTCTATTACCATTTGATCTAAAAATGAAGAGAAAGCTGAACAAGAGAAAAAAGACATTCTGCCAACACTTACGTGAGAATATTTAACAGTGTAGATTTCATGTAAAGATGAGACACCTCCTTGGAATTAGTTGGTCAAACGAAAAAAAAAAAAAAAGGGGGGAGAAAAATTAATACATTTTAAGCTAAATTGTTCCTTCAAGGTTTTTGTGACTAGTGCCTCTTGTCATTCAGTTCACCTTCTTACTGACCAGGCCTTGTAAATTAGCAATCCATTCCTGCCAGTTNCCTTTTTCTCTTCCCCATGATACTTTCATATTTAGAAAGTCCGTGCCTTGGAAAGGACATATTGACGTATTAAAAGGAGCTATTTGACATGAGGGGGCTTCCTCATTGCCCAGAGCTTTTAAGTCATTTGCTCTTCTGTTCAGTATCTGTGGTGTGTTCTTGGAACATCTGTTCCCAATATACTGGCACAGTATGGCTTAGGAGGATTAAGTATCTAATCACATCAGGTCTACTCACCATGGTGTTACTCACAGGCCATCTCCAATTGAATTAAGTCTCCAGTTAAGTTCCTTCTCTCCTTTTTCTGCAATTTTCAAAAAAACCCTCAAATAATTAGAGGAAAGTTGGCTAACAGTAGCAGTGCTGATTCTGACAGCTCTCATTTTTACATTATCCTAAGATAATTTGTTAGCAACAGAACTCTAGCATTGATGAATGTTGGGTTTGCTCTCTACATGGAAACTCTGAGTTTTATTAATGTGGTGGATTTTTATAGACAATACAAAATACCTTTTATTTTCTCTTATATTAACATATAACTTTAGGGTTTTTTTCTTGGAATTCTTTACCTTGATAAAAATCTTGGGAGATTTTTATGCATGGACTAGACAGCTAGAAATAGGAAGGGATTGAAAGCCCCTGTTCATGACTTCCCCCAAAAAACTAATAAACAAACAAGGAAATCCACAAAAACCCAACCCCCAAACTTAAAAACCCCAAACCATCAAAAAGCAAATCACCTTCCACTGAAAACTCTGACTTGAAATCACTTTACAAATTGTTGCAAGTTAAGTATTTAATGTACTTCACTAAACAATTTTTAGATTTAAAATATGCTGAACACATGATTGCCTACATAGTCAGAAATCAACAAACCTGTAAATGCATTCTTATAACCTGTTACATCTAAGGACTTTCACAGCAGTGTCAGTAACCACTTTTTTCCCCAGCATCAGACTGTTTTCTCCAAATTTGTTTTGGGGTAATTTAAAATTCTTTACACAGGAGAAGGTTGCCCAGAGAAGCTGTGGATGTCCTACTCCTGGAAGTATTCAAGGCCAGGTTGGACGGGGTTTAGAGCAACCTGGTCTAGTGGGAGGTGTACCTGCCCATGGCAGGGGACATGGGTGGATCTGGGTGGAACTGCGTGATCTTTAAGGTTCCTCCTAACCCAAGCCATTTTCTGATTGTTTTAGTGAAAATGTCATCTATCACTTTTGCCTCTCACAGAATTAGCAGAACAATTTGTCCTTCTGTGGATCGTGTAGGCTGGAAGTCTTGAAGAGCTTATCTGCCTTTAGCAGCATACAAGATATGCTATGGGAACAATTTTGGCAAATGTAGTTGTGATACTTAACACAGTATCATTAGTATTAGTCCTTGAAAATATCATTGCATGTTGACACCACAATAAGCTTTTAGATAAGTGTTTCCATTACACTGAAGCAAATTAAAGCATAGAGAAGGTTCCCATAGGTGTTCTCTGCCTGCAACGTTTCATTGCCCAGTCAAAAAGGACTTACTAATACATTTCAGAAATGCGTTTCCTTTGCTTTCTAGGAAATGCAGTGCCTCCCTGTGAGTAGAAATGCAGTCTCTTTGCTACCTTTCTTGTTACCAGCCTGGAAGCCTGGAAAAAGGCGTCTTGTGACTGGTTGCTCTGGTGTCTAACAGACTGTGACTGCTCTGCACCAGAGCCTCTGGCCAGGAGGGTTTCCTGGAATATCTGAAAGTCATAGTTCTTTGCTTGTCTTGGAGGTTTTAAGATGTTATCCTCAATATGCCAATTCCGGTCTCAGTCCTCTTGATGAGGCTGTCATAGTGTTCATACAAGCATTTTTGAGTCCATACCGTGGGTTTTGCAGTCATGGAACAACCTGTGCCCCATCCAAACCATTCTGGGGACAGTCACACATTTCAGGAGGAATTTTTCTCACTGTATGACAATTGCAACCTATGGCTGTAGCAATGCCAATAAATTTGTACGTGAGGAATCCTAAAGTGGTTATATAGGGGAATGACAGTCAGGCATGGGCTTTTGTTGATGCTGTTAAGGTTACCTGAATATCTTTTACTGTTTTGACCTATTTTGAGCAGTACAGGCCTGGTCTTTCAAGCATTGCCTTACAGATGATTTTACTGACCTCCTTGAAGATGCACACATGACTGGCTGGGTCACTAAAGGACAATTTATTTTCTCTAAAAATCACCAAGATATGCCACTTAAAAACAAAACAAATCCTAACAAAAACCCCAAACCTGACTTCTGTGTCTCCCAGTAATAATAATGAATAATAATGCATAGTTTTTCTGTGTCATGCTGACTGAATATACATTTACTGTCTTACCTTTAAGGAGTTTCAGTAGAAAGAGCATAATTCCTTAACAACTGATTTTCTCCTTTGTGTTTCCAGAGGCAACAATTTTAAGCTATGATGGAAGTATGTTCATGAAAATACAGCTTCCTGTTGTGATGCACACAGAGGCCGAAGATGTTTCTCTAAGGTTCAGGTCTCAGCGAGCTTATGGCATTTTAATGGCGACAACTTCCAGGGAATCTGCAGATACCCTTCGGTTAGAGCTGGATGCAGGACGAGTTAAGCTAACGGTCAACCTAGGTAACAACCTCTTCCTCCAAGAAATTAACATTTTATTAACATTTTTCTTTTTGCTTGCAAACATTTATGAAACAGCCTGTTTTAACATTAAAAGTAAACTGAAATTATAAATAAACACACATCAATGCAGCATTTGCATATGTACACAAATGCACAGCCATTATTACAATTTATTTTGGTTTATTTTGCATTTTGGTATTCTTTATTTAGTCTTAACATTACCCATCACAATATTTTTGTACTGTTGTGTATTCTAAAAAAAGAAGACAAGTTTATCAGTGGTATTTTTTGGCTAAATTGTTGGGGTTTTTTTTCATTGTGGAAGATTGGTCTCCCTCCACAATTTCTTCAGAATAGCAATTCCAGAATTTCAATGTGGAAGCAGAAACAACATATATGTAGGTCAGCTCAGTTTTACCTCCCCCAATTAATCTATGACATGCAAATATATCAAAGACTTTCTGGTTTTAACACTGAAAAATGTTACTGTTAGATACTCCCACTGATGGATTTCTTGGTCTCCTTTTTTTAGGTGTCAAATCTATATTAAATCCATCTCCTCTTTTTTAAACGATTCTGTAGTGGTATTTTTGTAGTATCGAACAATAACACAACCCTTCAATGCCCAAAGACTGCGGCCCTCAGCAAACAGCCTTGTGAACACAGGAGGCACAAGCCCTTTTACAGAAAAAAAAAAAATGTTTCCTTGTTCAAAATACGATGGACAAAATGTTAGGTTATGGTTTTCTCTAGTTTAAAAATAGAAAAGTAAATAAAGAAATAAAAGCGCTTCTGCCACACTTTTGAATGAATCCAAGTCAGGACCTGAAACAGAACAGGAATATGCACAGGAAAATGCTCGTCTCATGCAGCTACTCCCATTCAGGGGGATGCTATTTTTAAAGGGAATTATGTATTTTATTGCTTTAGTCAGATTTAGAAAGCACCGGTGGGCAGTGGGGAGTTAGAAAATAACCACCTGACCCTCCACTTCATCAAAGCATCACTCACTGAAATGCTTCCCTGGTGTTTAGTGGTGAGGAGGGAGAAGGAGGAGCTAAGGGTGTCACAGGTGACCCTTCCCTGCCTGGCCCCTGCTGCAGGGAAGCCACAGCAGGAGGCTCCGAGTGCTTTCTGTAAAGGGGGTGTGCAGGTGCTGCTCCTTGGCTGTTTGCAACCACTTTTCTGATGCGGTTGACGACACATGACAAACTCAGCTATATGGAAACAAAATCTAGGTTTGATGGTATACATGTTCCTCAAAGGTGTAAACCAGGAGTAGCCTAACAAACCAAGAAGCGTGGTGTAGGGTTTGTGGTTTGGTTTTTGTTTTTATTTTTTTTAAGTAATAAATGCATGCAGGTAGCCCAGCAGAGGATCGTGCACAGATCGGGTTATTCATTTTACATACCACCATCCTCTGCCTACTTCTATAGTTCATGAAAGTCAATAAAAAGTAAATAAATCTATGCCCTTAGAATATTGTTCCTTCCTCTGACACCTTTTTATTTTCCTTTCCCTTTTTTATTTTTTTTTAAGTCAGGCAAGTAAATAATCTTAAAATAGAAAGGAGTCTAATTGTTCTCTAATTACTGTTTATAAATACATGTTTTTTTCCCTCTGTGTTATTATATCTTTAAAGTAGTCACTGTTCATTTCTAAAATCTAGGAATTAAGGATATGTAAACCCACAACCCCTTATCTCTGGGCCTGGGTGATGAGCTCTGTGTGTCAGTCCTTAGCTTTTGAAGATGAGCCTTTGAGGTTATGCTATCCACAAGTTGTCCAAGGTGTCTGATTGTGGC
>VWYE01020020.1:0-12849 GCA_013398995.1 Alaudala cheleensis
AGAGGCCAAGGAAAGCTGAGAAGTGTGGAAAAATCACAGGGATGGAGAGAGCTCCTTCTTCTGGGGAATAAGGATTGAAAAAGGGGGCTGGAAAAAGGAGAGGCCAGGAGCTGGCGGAGTTTTTTGGGAATGCCGAAGAACCTGGATATGCAACGGGAGCAGAAGGGGTTGTTAAAACAGGGACATTCCGAGGTTAATGGAGGAAANAGAAATGGATGGGGATGGCTGAGCAGGTCAGAGCATTCCCAGAGGATGGAAAAGACAAGACAAACTGTCAAATTCCATGGATACACCAACTGTGCCAGGGAATAACCAGAAAGGAAAATCAGCAGGGAGAACAGATCAGAATAAATAAGGAATCTTTCCTTTCCTTTCCTTTCCTTTCCTTTCCTTTCCTTTCCTTTCCTTTCCTTTCCTTTCCTTTCCCAAAATTGTCCCTGATTTTAAACCCGAATTCCCTCCTAAAGAATCTGCAGGGTTTTTTCCCACAACTGATCCCAGGATTAATTTTTCTCAGCTGGCCAATTCCGTTTTCCATGTTTTTTTATCTCAGGAATGAATCACCCCTTAGAATCCCTGCTTTTCCCTCCACTGTGGATAAAACAGCTCCACACAACTTCAGGAATTGGCGATTTGAGCTCAATTCCCTGTTTTACTTCACACCAGAATTCCTGGAATTCCCTCAAGTTCTGCAGCTCTGTCCACCTCCTTCTTCAAAGCCAAGTGGCCAAAAGAATTTGCCTGTATTCCATAAAATCCCAATTATCCCAGGAACTCCTCTGGGATAACAGAGCTGGAATTTTCCAAGGAGCTGGATTGTAGAGCTGGGACATCCAGGCTGCTTTTCCCTCCCTTCCCTTCTGTTGACCCCAGCAATCCCCAATTCCCTGGAGGAGCCTCAATTCCCACCCAGATAATCCATAAATCACCAAAACCTCGGGAAGCCGGGAAGTGTCCGGAGCCAGGGCAGCACAGCCAAGGAAAACAGCTCCCGAAAATTCCCAAAAACTGCTTTTCCAGCCTGTCCCAGGTGCCACCAGCAGGGCCAGGCTGGCTCCAGCGGGACTGGGAATTGTTGCCAGAGCGGGAACGAGCTCAGCCCATCCCAGCTCACCCTGGATAAACACGGGACAGCTCCTTTTCCCTGTGACCTCCCACAAATCCCACCAGGAGCAAGAGGAACAGCCAACAACAGGGATAAAGAAAGGAAGAGCCCCGTGGGGATGTGGGCAGACGGACGAGCATGGAGTGTCCCGAGGCTGGATAAATATCCCAGGCTCTGAGGGAATCTTTGCAATCCCATTTTACCTCCGGGCTTCTTTTTAACCACCAAATCTCCCCCCAAAAATTCCCTCTGGGAGCTGCTCCTGGGCAGGGCTCCAGCGGGATAAACACCAACTGGAATTTCTGGTTCTGTTTTTAGCTCCTACAGCCAATTCCTGATTCCTGGTTTCCCGAACAAATGTCCAGGTGTGACAGTCCCAGCCTCAGCATCCCAACAAAATCCCTGCCAGGTTCAGCTCCTGCCTTTCCCACCTTCAGGACCTCATGGATTCCAAGGATCCTGGGCTGGAGGAGCTCTGAGATTCCAAGGATCCATCTCCCAGCTGCCCTCGATGAGCCAGAGATTCCCGGAATTGTCTGGGTTGGATAAAGCTCATGGAATTCCATGGAATTTGAGGGATAACTGCCACCATCCCAGGCTGCTCCCAGCCCTGTCCAGCCTGGACACTTTCAGGGATAAGGGTTGAGCTCCAGTCTGGGAATGACACCAGGATGAAAATGTTTGTGTTTATTCCCATAAAACCCCAGTTTGGGATCTGCAAACAGAGTCCTGTGGAATTCAGCCAATCCTTCCTGGATGAACAATTCCCAGAAATCCTGCAGCATCCCACTGGAGATATTTCCCTCTCTACCTCCCTGAACAATTCCCAGCATGGAATTCCATGGCACTGACAGAGCCTCCAGTGCGGTGGCTCAGGTGAGATTTTTGGGGATCCTGCATTTCCTTCCCATGGATCAGGACGGAACTGGATCCCACACTTGGATATCTGCAACCCCATGGATGAGCTGAGGATCCTTTTCCATGGATGAGAATTCAGATCCTGAGCTGTGTCCCACAAATCCAGCTCAGGGATTCCATGGAACCACCTCAATTCCCCCTTCATGCCTGAGGGAGTCTGATGTCCTCTCCCAGCGCTTTTTCCACATTTCCCTCCTCCTTATATTTTTTTTCCTAATGGAAAATCGTTCCCAAAGCGCCCCGAGAGCAAACCCCATCCATGAAAACCTCCTCGTTATCCAGGGTGGAATTCCACAGCCTCGACTCCGCAGCTGGAGAGGAGGAGAAGGAAAAAAAAAACAAAACCAAAAGGGAATTTTGAATCCCTTGTTTTTGAAATTCCAACAAGGTGATCCAACTCCCCGTCCTTAACGGGCCATTAAATTCCGTGTCCGGGAACAAAGGGAAGCATCCCGTCGGGAAGGGTAATGGAGCGGAACGCTCCCAGCTTTCCTCGGGAATGTTGGTTTGGAGAGGCTTTTAATGCACAACAGGTGCTGGAGGCAGAAATTCGGGATGGAATGGAGCGGGAAAAGGGCCAAAACCGAGCGGGGAGAGGGCAGGTTTGCAAAGGAGAATTCCAGGGAATAAAAATCCAGGGATTTGGGGGACAAATTGTGGTTTTTGGTGAGTTCCTGAGGTTTTGAGCCTCCTGGGATGAGGCTGGGATTGGGCATGAGCATCATTCCCTGGAATCTGTGTGGGTTTTTTCCTTACAAACACCTCAAAAATATGGAAATATTGTTTCCAAAGGGAGTATTCCAGTGTTTTGTATCCATATCCTTGCTTCTCCTTTTGGTCTCAGGAACAAACGGAATTTTCTTTCCCAGTTTTTTTCCCTCCTTTCCCCACTCTTCTCTCCTCCAGCGCCAGCAAAAGAAACCGGGATTTCCTTTTCCAGGAAAAGCTGGAAAAAAGGCAAAAGGATGAATATTTTTTTTTCACCTATAATTAGATTAATTGGAAGTGATAGGGAAACATCAGGAATGATTAAAGATTCATGGAAAAAAAAAATCTTCTTTACTGTGGGAAAATCATCCATAGGATGAAATTCCGGGAAGAGCTGGAGGGAGCCCAAGGACAGCAAAGCAAAAAAAGCCGCGGATTTTGGCCCAAAAATTTCCCCCTTGTTACAAAAACATCCCCAAGGGCCGGATCCAGAGGATCCAAACAGGTTGATTCCAGGAATTTGAGGGGCAAAGATCAGAAAGTTTCTTGGAATATCTCTTTTTCCGACTCACTGGCAGTTTGCAAACAAATTTGGGATGGTGGGAGGGCGGGGGAGGAGGGACTTTGGCAAAGCAGAGCCCTGTGGATTATCTGGGAACTCATCGGGACGTGGCTCTTTCCTGGAATGTTCTGAAGGATCAAAATATTTGGAATTTCAACCGAAAAATAACGACAAGAATCAGAAATAATTTTAATTTTCCAGATTTTTGTTGCCTTTTCTACTCCCAGGAAAGAATTGATGTTAATTTGGGGTGCAGAGCCAAAAACATCTTTTTTTGGGGGGGAATACAAAATTCCTCAGCTGTGGCATTAATTCCCTGCTCCAACCCCAAACCTTGGGAGAGACACCGATTTCCCAAGTGCCTGGGAGGAGGAGCTGGGAGTGGAGGCTGGGAAAGATCCTGGGCTCATTCCCTGAGCTCATCCCGGATCCCGAGTGTCCGTGAGCTCGGATCCAGTCTGGCTCCTGGAGCACCTTGGCTCCTCTGGGAATTTTCACACTTCCATGCACTTGACCTTTGCCTTGCAACACTTGGCCCCAATTATTATTTTTCCTTTTTTTTTTCNACCCCCAAAAAACCAAACCAAACAAACAAACCCCAAAACCAAACCAAAACAAAAAAAGACCCCAACAAAAAACTCCTGTCCACAGGGTTTGCAAATTCCGTGGGAATTCCAGGTGGGATTTAGGATCTGGGCTGGAAAATCAAGCTCAGTCAAGCTTCCAAGCTGCCTCCCACCTGATCAATCCAGGCCAAATCCATGGATCCATCAGATTTCTTGGGAATTATTGGGCCGCCCTGGTTTATATCCCCTGATAATTAATGGAGCAAGGGAATGAATTTATGGATTAATGAAACAACATCCACGACCTCCTCTCCCTGGAATGACCTTCCAGAGATGGTTCCTCATCAAATCCTTGTCCAGTTCCAGCTTTTATTTCCTCTGGAAAACAAAACAAACGGGTTCTTCTCCTTTATCTCAGGGAGGATCCCAAATTCTCTGCTCCCTACAAAGAGGAATCCTGAGATTTTCCAGGATTCACTTCTTATTGGCTATCATTGTTTTCCCAAAAGAAATAACAACAATAATAATATAATAGAAATGCTAGAATTATTATTATTATTATTATTATTATTATTATTATTATTATTATTATTATTATTATTATTATTATTTAGGNCAACAACAACAATATGATAATGATAATGATTGATAATAATAATGATAATGGTAATGATAATGATAATAATGATAATGATGATGACAGTGTTTCATAGAATCCCAGAATTCCAGGAGGGTTTTGGTGGGAATGGATCCCAAAGTTTGTCCCGTTCCCACCCCTGCCATGGGCAGGGACACCTCCCACTATCCCAGGTTGCTCCAAACCCGACCTTGGACACTCCCAGGGATCCAGGGGCATCCAAAACTTCACAGGGAACAATTCCTTCCCGATTTCCCACCTGAACCCCCCCTCCTTCAGCCTCCTAAAGCCATTCCCACTTTTAGCCCGTTTAGATCACAAATATTTCAGGGGGAAACGAATCCAGCCCAATTCCCGTCTCCACCAATCATTCCCTGGGATATTTGGTGGCTCCTTTCCGTCGGGAAAGGCGACGGAGTGGCCCTTCCATTGTTGGGCGGGAATGGTGTGAATCTCCAGGGACGGATCCCTTCCAGCCCACGGATCATTTTGCATTATTGTCACTTGCTGATGATTTGGAAACTCCCGTCCTCCCTTTGCTCGGAGCCACCACCATCCCAAAACATCTCCTCTTTCCCATGGGTTTTTTTTGTTTTTGTTTTTGTGGGATAAGGAATTCCAGAGAAGAATCTCCCGCTGTTCTGCCTCCATAACTCATGGGAGGAGGGACATTGTGACCTCCCTGAAATGAAAATGTTCCACTCGGACTTGTTGAAACGGGGCTTTGTCCGGGGCTCCTTCCTCGACAGGCTCCGCTCCTCTGATGTGGATTCCCTCCAGAGGGATGGGAATCTTGTTCCTTTTGCGGGATGAAAGTTTAATGGGCAAATCACACCTCTTGTCCTGCCCCAAATCCAGCCCCGTGGAAGGATCCGTGCCTCAGGATGATCCCGTGGGCAGCAAAGGCTCCCAGGCCGCTCATCCCTCAAGGTCTCCACCGCAATTCCCACAGGGCCGGGAATTCCCAGGACAATGCTGTGGAACTGGCTGGGAATTGAATCCCTCACACCAGAGCAGCAAAACGAAATCTTTAGGATGTGATTTATCATTTAGACATTGATCATTTCCCTCCTTCCCTGGGGTAATTAAAATCCACGGGAATTCTCAGTACAGAAATAAGGAAAGTAGAAAAGTTGTGAGCATTCCAATCCATTGGTCCTTTGGATTACTGAGCTCCCAGGAAAACTGTCAGGGCAGGAATTCTGTCCAGTTGTTTATAGAATCCATGGTTCTCTCCATGTAATGTACATTAGACATTGTGTTATCCCGGAATTCTGGAATGCTTTGGGATGGAAGGGACCTTAAAGCCCATCTGGTCCCACCCCTCTGGAATAGGCAGGGACACCTCCCACTATCCCAGGTTTCTCCAAGCCCCATCCAACCTGGCCTTGGACACTTCCAGGCATCCCCAATTTCTCTGGACAATTCAATCTGTAAGTTTGTGTTGCACGTGGAGTGAGGAGAGCACAATCCTGAGTGGAAGCCACAAAAATCCCAGTGAAAAAATAATGGAACACATGAAAATCCAACTCCTTCCCCTTTATGGCCAAGAAGTTGCTCCTTATCCAAGGAATTTGCCTTTGCACCAGGACTGGGGTTGCTCAGGCAGGAAATGTTTTACCTGGGAATGGTGGTATGTTTTACCTGGAAGGTTGGACTTGCAGGTCTTTGCCAAGCCTAAAGATTCCAGGAGGGAATCCCAGACCTCTGGGATCACCGAGTCTGGGCTGTGCCCAATCCCACCAGAGCCCTGAGTGCCACATCCAGGAATTCCATGGACACCTCCAGGGATGGAGACTCCAAACCTCCCTGGGCAGTTCCAAGGCCTGAGCTCCCTTTCCATGGGGAAATTCCTGCTGATTCCACCCTGAGCCTGCCCTGGCCCAGCCTGAGGGGTTCCCTCTCCTCCTGTCCCTGTTCCCTTGGGAGCAGATCCCGATCCTGCCTTGCTGCAACCTCCCTTCAGGGAATTGTGGAGAGTGAAATTTCCATGGAATGGGGATGGAAACTCTGTCCCATATTCTGGATCTCGGATCCTTCAGACTGTGCCTGGAGGCAGCTTTGAAGGATCTTGAAGCAGATCCCTTTAAAATTCCCTTTTAGAGGGAAAAGGTTCCTGGACTGGGGGACGGCTGCTGGAATTCCACCTCTGCTCCAGGGGAGCAGCACAGCTGGGAATTGTCTCCAGATTCATGTCCCAGCCTAACTCCAGCCCCTGGTGGCCCTGCCAGGAGCTCGGGAAGCAGGGAAGCAGCACCTCCAGGGAAGTTCCTCTCAGGTCACTCCGCGCGGAAAAAACGGGAAGCTGGGAAGGAGGGGAAGGAGGCCGGGGGATCCTGGCTCCGGCAGAGCCTGGAGGGTTTCTCCCCCAGCCCTGCCAGCAGCAGGAAAAGGAGCTGGGTTTTGTTCCTGTCACAGGAGCGAGAGCACAAGGCTTGGAATCCCCTCGGAAAACACACGGAGTTTCTGGAGGGAAAATTCCCCGCGCGCCCGGAGCTGTCTGGGCCTTTTTTTAGGAGCTGGAAGTGAGGACTTTCATCTGGATCAGATTTCCCCTTGGCTGGAGCTGCCACCCAAACCTGCTGGCCAATGGCAACAAAACTCCGGCCTGACTCCACTCCTCATTGTGCTTCCTTGTTTTCCTGCTGCTGCTGCTCGGGATTGGATTCGCCAGCGACGCCCGAAATATTCCGGGACAGCAAATCCGCACAAACAGGGCCACGCTTCCCTGTGTTTGTCCAGCCCCAGGAATAATAACGATGGTTTCAATAATAATAAACCCTGGCTGGTCTCGGAATAGGAGCTGGAGAACCCTCTGGAATTGGCTCCAGAGGGATGGACGCAGTTTGTTCTCGCTGGAAGCTGGAAATGCAGGAATATCCCAGGAGCTGCAGCAAAGGAGAGGAAAAGGGGAGGAAAGGGGATCCTGGGTTTGGGGGGAAATATCCTGGGGCTCTTCCAAGCCCTGCTGCCACAGCTGGGAGTGCCTGGAAAGAGGGAATGGGGATTTGCCAGGAAAAGGGAAGGAAGGAGAGGAGCAGTGGGAGAATGAGAACCCTGAGGAGGCTTCAGGGGGATGGAATCCGGAAGAAGAAGGGAAGATGTAATTCCATCATTCCCAAACATCTTGGCACAGGTCCATGCATCCATCCTGTACTCCCCAATACCAGGATTCCTTCTCTTTTTAGGGGAGGGGATCCGGGATGCGAGCAGGGAGAAAGGAGGAATTTTTCATCCAGAGCAAAGGGAAATGCACTTGATCCCTTCTCTTCCCTTTCCCACTGAATTACGGAGCAAATCAAACCCTCAAGGCCATGGATTTAGTTGTCATCCATGATCCCTTCCCTTTCCCACTACATTACAGAGTAAATCAAACACTCCAGGCCGTGGATTAATTTCCCATCCATGATCTCTTCTCCTCCCTTTCCCAATTAAACATGGAGCAAATCAAACACTCCAGGCTGTGGATTTTGTTTCCTTCCATCATCCCTTCTCTTTCCCTTTCCCACTAAATTATGGAGCAAATCCAACACTCCAGGCCTTGGATTTAGTTCCCACACCAGATCCTTTATTTTTTCCTTTCTCAGTTAATCATGGAGCAAATCAAACACTCCACACTGTGGATTTTGTTTCCTTCTATGATCCCTTCTCTTTCCCTTTCCCACTAAATTATGGAGCAAATCCAACACTCCAGGCCATGGGTTTATTTCCCATCCCTTCCCTTCCCCTTTCCCAATTAATCATGAAGCAGATCAAACACTCCAGGACAGCAAACCACACAAAGGGAAAAAAATCCATGGATTTATCTCTCTTCCATTATCCCTTCTCCCTCCCTTTCCCAATTAATCATGGAGCAGATCAAACACTCCAGGCCATGGGTTTATTTCCCATCCCTTCCCTTCCCCTTTCCCAATTAATCATGGAGCAGATCAAACCCTCTGGGTGCTGTTCCTGGCCCAGTCCCACGTGTGACTCACACAGGAACTCTGCCCCTCCCTGCCCTCCCAAGAAGAAAATGTCCAAATCCCAACCACCCTTTGGGAATTGCTGCCTCCCGATCCAGGGATCTTCCCAAGCTCCCAGGATCCTGGTTCATTTGTAATGGATCTGCATTTCGGGATTGGAAGGAGCCAGCTGGATCCTGAGGCAATCCCCCAGTTATTCCAGCTCAGAGGCGTTCCGGAGTTACAAAAACAAGGAATGAAGGAATGGAATTGTCTTTATTCCATGGCTGGAATCCACTGAGGGCAAAGGGATGAAGGGCCTCGCTCGAGCCAAACAAACGGATACTGATGGAGCAACCCTGGGACTTTTGGATCAATCTTCCTTTAGGAAGTGTGTAAGAACTTCTGGCAGCTCCGTGATTCCCTTCCAGCTTCAGCAAATATCCAGGCTCAAATCCCAAACTCATTCCTTTTTTCCTAAAAAAATGCTTCCCTGCCTACACCCCTCGTGTGAGTGAAGACAAAAATTCCCATATTTTTACGAGCAGTCGGAATGCAGAGCATTTAAATATTAAAGGGATCTTAAATATTGCATAATGACCAATGAATTATAAATTCATATTTAATGTCACGGTTTTATGAGGAAGACGTGCCCAGCCCATTCCCCAGGGATCAGGAAACACTGGAAAACGTGATAAGAAGTCTGATGATGGAAAAAAAGACATTTCCAAAGCCTGACAGGAATAAAGAAATCCCAGTGCCCAAAGGGATCTGCAGGAAGCCGATTCTTGGAATGCCCATCACAGGGCAGAACTACAAAGCTGGAATTTTTTTTGGGAATTACGAAAAACAAGAGCAGCTCAAGAGAAGCACTGAAGGATGTGTTCCTTTTGGGAGAACATCCACGGATTTTTATCTGTCTCCAGTCTGAATTTCCCTGGATGATCCCAGGGCTGGTTGACAGCTTTGGCTGTGTCAGACCAAGCCCGGAGCTGTTCCTGGACATGGAACCACAGGAAATATCCCGGGAAGAGCGTGGCCTCCCTGACACCCCCTGCTGCACTCATTTATCTGCTGATTAAAATCTTAATGTCCTTTCCATCCTCGGAGCCTTCCCCTCAGCAGCGTTCCTGAATCCTCTGTATTTTCCTCCATGTTCTAGGAAGCTCCAAGCCTTGAGGGTCGGCAGGTCCTGGAGCGGTTTTCCCAGAGCAGCTGTGGCTGCCCCTGGATCCCTGGAGGTGAGGCTGGATGGGGCTTGGAGCAGCTTGGGATAGAGGAATTTGCCTCTGGAATGGGATGATCCTGAAGGCCCTTTCCAATCCATTAATTAAAAAGGAATTTCTCAAAACTTTTCCACATTTTCCTGATTTTTTTTCCCCCCACTGGAAGTGGCTCCATTTCTCCAAAGTGCTCCTGAAATCAGGGATTGATGCCCTGAACTCTCATCCCTTGCAGAACTGGACACAAACTCGGATCACATTCCATGTTTCTCATGGAATGTCTTCCCTTTGCTCGAGAATTCCCTTTAAATGGCCCAAATTCCAGTGGAATTCCCTCCAATGGCCCAAATTCCAGTGGCATTCCCTCCAATGGTTCAAAGGACCAGCGGAATTCCCTCCAATGGCCCAAATTCCAGTGGAATTCCCTCCAATGGCTCAAAAGATCAGTGGAATTCCCTCAAATAGCCCAAATTCCACTGGCATTTCCTCAAATAGCCCAAATTCCAGTGGAATTCCCTCCAATGGCCCGAATTCCAGTGGAAAGGCCTCTGGATCTTCCAATCCTCACTTAGACCCCTGGACATCAGCTCAGCTCCAGAGCAAAGCCGCTCTTCTATTTTCTCCTTCCAGCCCTGGGCCACACAATTCCAGGGCTCGGGAAAAGCTGAGCAGGAAGGGAAGAGCAGCAGGAATATTCCGGAAAATCCAGCACGTGGATCTTTGGTTTTTTTTACAGCTGTGGTGAGAAGACAATTCCAAATCCTGACGTTGTCCAAAACCAAAACCATTGGAAAGGCCGCTCCGCCCCGAGGTCTCCGTGTCCTCACTCCAAGTGTGTGTCATTCCCACCTCCCAGTTCGGCTGCAAACAACAAACTCTGGGAGCTGGGAAAGGGAGGAGGGGATGAGGTTGGAAAATCTCAATCCACGGGGAAAACTCAGGGAGGGCTTTTCAGCTGCTGGAGAATCTCATTAAGGAATTACAAAAAGTTTGGAGCGGGCAGGAAATGCACACGGCACCAACAGAACGTCCTGCAATTCCCAAACAAGGCCTGGAAAGCTCCCTGGTGTTCCCAGCATGGATTAGTCACCCTGCTGGGAAGGTCCTGGCAGCTCCTCTTGGTGGCCAGGCCAACAGGTGGGGCCGAAATTCCAGGGACTTTAATTCATCAGCTCCTCCACCAACACCGGGAATATCCTTCCTGGGAAATGGGGGAGGCACAACCCCACAGATATCCCAAAAAAATATCCCAAAAAAATATCCCAAAATTCTGTGTCCAGGGTGTGGGAAAACCCCCTCCAAGCCTCCAGCAGCCTGGCAAATATTCCTTCATTTCTGTGCTGACCCAGGATTTTGGCTTCCCAACCTTTTTTTTTTAAATTCTTTTGTCAAAGAATGGATGATAATTCCCATTATTTTGGTTGAATTCCAACTTTTTCTTTCTCCTCTCATTGACATTTGCCAGAATACTTTTTTAAAATTTTTTTTTTTTTAATTTTTTCTCCCTTAAAATTGCTTTTGAAGATTCCATTGGACATTCCAGCAGGGAGAGAGAAGGAGACAAATTCTAAAAGCGGAAGGCGCCAAGACAAACTTCATTTTTTGGGAACAGGTGTCCAAGGGGTGACTTTGTTCCCAAATGTTCGTGTAAAGGAGACACCAAACTCTTCTAAAAGAGGAAAAAAACAAAGTTCCAGGACAAAAAAAATGTCCCCAAAAAATCTGTTGGGATGGGAAATCCCTCAGGAAAACCTCCCTCATCACCTGCCTGGTAAGGATGCATTTTCTGTGTGTTTTGTGGCAAAGGGAGATTCCAGGAGCCAAACTTCCCTGGAACAGGAACAAGCAGCAGCGTCACATTCCCAATCCATCAGGTCCCTGCTGGTCCAGGGAAATTCCAGGCTCCCTTGGCATGGAGTTGGGAAAGACCTCAGAGTTCAACTTGTGGCTTCTCAACGCAATTCATGGAGATGCTGGAATGAGTCAAAGCTGGGAAATCTTTTCCCCTTCTGATGGGACAGTGGGAGCGCCTGGAATATCCCTGCCCCATCCAGCCAGGAATTCTGGCTTAGGATAGATGATACTGACGTTTTTCCTTCCCTGTTTGTGGCCGTGGCCGTGCAGAATTCCCTGTAACCCTTCACTTATCCAGCCAAAATCCAGGATGAACCTCACTTGTCCCACAGGTTTTTGCTTTTCCTGGATTCCTAAAAAATGCCCTTTTCCAGACCCCCCAAATCCTGTCCATTTGTGTGTTCACTTCCCTCATTTTCCCTCTCCATCCCTCGTTTTCCCCCTCCATCCCTCATTTTCCCTCTCCATCCCTCATTTTCCCTCTCCATCCCTCCCCTCACGACCTTTTCAAAGCACAGGAATTAACGATAATTGGATTTGAGATGCTGACTCAGATTCCCGGGAAATTTTGTGGCCAAAACTTCCCAAAAAAAGGGAGAGAAGAGTTATTTATAACTCCCCAAAAATAAGGAAAAGGAACTTTACCTTTTGGAACCACCCTGCAAACCGGAATTCCCTCGTTTTCCTGCTGCTCCAAGCCCGGCCTTTTCCAGACTCCAACAGGGCCCCCGTTGTTAATCCCAATCCTGGAAGCCATCAGCACTCCAGGATTAATTTTTCACCACATTCCAGCACCTCCTCATCCATAATTCTCCTCTTCAGGAGCTTTTCAGTGCGGCAATTTCAGATCCAACCTCCTCCTCCTCCTCTGAGGCTCTTTGGGGGGAACTTTTCCCACCTCAGCGCTCCCAGAGCCGCTGGGAGCTCCTGGAAAAGAGCTCTGGCACTTCCTGAAAAATCTCACTTCATCCCATGGAATCCCTTCCAAGAACACCAGAACAATCCTATGGACGTTCCTTCCTGCTGCTGCTGCTGCCGTGGCCAATTAAATCAAAATAGGTTGAGTTTTTTCCAGCCCTCCTGCTCCTGAACGGGGCCTGGGTGTTGTTTTTCCTCCTTTTCCCCAGTGTTTGCTCTGTAATTCCAGAGCTTTGAAAATCCATTCATGGATTTGAGGAGTTGTTTTTTTTTTTATTATTCTGGGGCTTCTTCAGGGCCGAACAAGGCTGGGCCTTGAGAGGGAATAAAAATTGCCAGGGAAATATCCAGGTTCAATTATTGTTAGTTTAAAAGTTGCTATTAAAATATATATTAAAGTAATAAATATTATTA
>VWYE01020034.1:1516-14623 GCA_013398995.1 Alaudala cheleensis
TTTTTTTTTTTTTTTTTTGGTGGGGGCTGAACTGCAGAATTCCTCCCTGGAAAACGTTGTTTGATGTCTCTGTTTATTTTTTTTGTGCTTCCTCAGCAGGCAGGAAGGCCAGGCCTGGTCTGCCCAGGGGAAAGAGCAGCGTGGTCATGGGGAGCTGCATGGAAGAGTCACTGCGAGGGACTGGGTGTCCTTGGGGACATGGAGGTGGCTGAGGAGCTCAGCCTGGGGGTGCTCTGGCCACCAGGAAAAAGGCTCAAGAGGGAAGGAAGAGAAAGGAAAAATTAGAAGAGGAATTACTTTCCCAATGTGCAAGGTGAGATCTTGCTGAGGGAGCATGTGGGGAAAAGCTCGAAGTCACAGAGGATGGGGAAAGTCTTCACTGAACCCCAGTAATCCAGGAAAGGGGCTCTGAAAAAATCAGGATACGAATACTTGCTTGGAGTCTTCACCCTCCTGTAATTAAATTTTCTGTGCCTTGACTCTTTATTTATGAGCAGGATCCTTCTACTTCCTCACTGCTCTTGTCCTCAATCCCATTCCCAGTCCTTCCAGTCATCCCCTGTTGGGACATCACCTCCACTGTCACTAAAATAAACTCTTTTTCTCTAATGCAGCTTGTCCAACAAATCCAACATCCTGTGAAACAGCAGCTCATAAACTAAGTAGGAAACTTTAAAATGGTGTGGGATGCAACTGAAAAATTGTGTAGGATACAGCTTAAAAATGGATTAGAATTCATGTAAAATTCTTCAGAGTTTTTGGTAGTTTGCTGTTCAAAAGGAAAAGCAATTCTTAGCAGTTCTGGATGCTCCTTCACTGAACCCCCTCCATTTCTACAGGGAAATTCAAGCCTCAGTCTTAGGGCTGCTCTTTGGGGGAAAGTGAAACCCTTGGTTAAATCCAGCGGCCTGAGGTTTATTAGAGAAAAATGGATCAGCATCACTTTGCTCCACAGTGCCCGATGCCAGAAAGATTTTATTCTTCAAGAGACCTTAATTCCACGTATCCAAACCCAAAATGGATAGCAGTGAGATTGTTTCTTTACACAGTTTTCTTGGAGAGCTTTCCCCAGGGAGATGCTGGTTCTTTAATTGAAATGTGCCTGTATTTCCTTCAGCTCATTACAGGAGCTTTAAACAAGACCCAGCCTGTGGGAATCAGCAGGGAAAAGTCCTTTATTTGCCATCCAGGTTACTCCACTGGCACTGTTTGCTTTTCCAACAGTACATTTTCCATCAGGCTGACAGCTCCCTTGTTAAAGTGCTGTAATAATTAAAGAGGAGACTCAACAATTCAGGAGAACAGTGGCTAATTGAAGGAGGTGCATTTCCCTCTGAATGCGGCATGAGGGACACCAGGGGTGACATTCTGCCCCAAAAACGTGTTCCAGGGGCTGGAGCACTGTGGATACAAGCCCAGGGAACAACTCAGTGGTTGAAATAAAGCCCAGCAGTGAGTCAGGGAGTTCAGTGCTTCTGCCTTGACTGAAAGATGACTGATGGGTTGTTTGATTCCAGAGCTGAAACACTTCCACAGGGGGAGAAAATATTGGAGCTTTGCGACCTCACCGAAGGAAGTGTGACAGAGGATGGGTGTTAAAGGAGGAGAGATGCATTTTATGAGAGAGATCTGCAAGGATTTGGGACAAACTTGAAGGAAAAGTGAATCCTCTGTGTTCACCCAGGCTCTCCTTCAGGAGTGCTGACAAGGGAAGGAAACATCAAAGGCAGGAGGGTGAAGTGGATGGACTGGTGAAACACTGGTGTTAAAAATCCTGTCCCTGTAGCTGCCAAGGATTCCAAAATCATCCCTTGATCTGCATATTGTGGAAGAGCAAGATGAGGAACAGATTCTCTGAAAACTCAGGTGTCTGCTCAGATTGGATTGGGGACATCCTGTGAGAACAGCAGGGGGAATTCAGGGAGCTGTCCTGTCTCACTGCTGCTGTCAGACACCTCAGTCCACTGAAAATGTGAGTTTAGGAAGAAATACTTTATTGTGAGGGTGGTGACACTGGCACAGGGTGCCCAGAGAAGTGTCCAAGGCCAGGCTGGACAGGGCTTGGAGCACCCTGGGACAGTGGGAGGTGTCCCTGCCCATGGATGGGGTGGCACTGGATGGGCTTTAATCCCAACCCAAGCCACCCTGGGATTCTGTGCCCCCCAGAAATGGGAGCTGGCTGAGCTTCAGATGCCTCAGAGCATCCTTACACTCTGATTTCTGCCCAGTGCAATTCCTTCCAGCCAGACTGGAGCTTTCAGTGTGAGCTGGATGAAATCTCTGCTCCATGGCTGAGTTTGCCTCACCCTCACAGGGAGGGAGCAGAGGCCTTTCCATGAGGAGCTTGAAATGGGAAAACAGCACAAAAAAGCATTGTGGGAATCAAAGTGGAAAAGCACTTTGGTTGTCCTTTCCTTTGGCACAACCTTGACAAGGACCTCTTGCCTTTGCTGATACCTGAGCAGATCTCACAGATTAAAACCCAACACATTCCTAAATTATTCTCCTCATCAGATTCTTATTAAGATACAATGAACCAACCTAAAATGAATATTCCTGTCCACAGCAGCTGTTGTGGTCACATTCTGGGGAAAGCTGGGTGGTGCCATGTTTCTGCAGATGTTTGATCCCTTCTTGGGGAAGGATTTTTATCTCTAATGTTCCACTCCCACACATCCCAGTGCTCTCAGCTTTGTGTGGGGAGCTTCTCCAGAGGTTTGCTCTGTGAAATTTGCTCTTTGCCTTTCTGGAAGAAATCATGCAGTCAACTGCTTGTGTGTGCAACAGAGGCCACCCAAGCAAAACCCAGAGTTGTGTGTTATTTGCCAGGATGATCAGCAATGGTGAAACAGCAAACTGATTAATTATGCATGACCCAAGCAGATTATTTACTCAGCCAGGCACTAACACAGGATCTTTTGTCTTGTTTTCGGTCTTGCTCGCTAATCTGTTTGATTTGGCAGTTTGTAAATAACTGGTTAATAAAATTGGGGAATATTAAACCTGAGTGGTGAGTAAAGGGCAGCCAATGCTCACATTAGAGGGCAGGGAGAGAGAGGGAGCTTTTTTAATCAGCTGGAATGGGGAAGAAGCAGCAAAGCAGGGAGAGGGAACAAAGCCAGGCACCCAAAATGCAGTTTTGTGACTACACCTGGGGTGCTGTGTCCATCATCTCTGTCAATGCACCATTTCTGCCTGACACAACTGACATCACCCTTTAAATGCTTTATGGTTTTAGCAGCTTTTCCCCTCCCATCATTAAATATTGAACAACTCTAATTTAACATTGGCTTGTTTTGGTGGAGCTGTTTGGGCCATGGACTGAACTGTGCAGATGAGAGAAAATTGTTTATCATCACATTTTTTGTTTCCATCTCCAATCCCTGTTATCACACAGCCTTTTATATCAAGGTTGTGGCTGCCCCNGTAGCATTTTTTGTTTCCATCTCCAATTCTTGTTATCAAGGTTGTGGCTGCCCCTGGATCCCTGGAAGTGTCCAAGGTCAGGTTGGACAGGGCTTGGAGCAGCCTGGGATGGTGGAAGGTCTCTGCCATGGCAGTGGGTGGAATTAAAAGCACTTTAAGTTCCCTTCCAGCCCAAACTATTCTGTGTTTCTCTGGTTATAGTGTCAAGGTGCTTTAATTTACACTGAGAAATGCACCCATAAGTAATATATAATGTATAAATCCATAATTGGTATTGAATAACATTTTGCTCACAAAGGCATTTGGAGAGTGAAGCACTTTTATCCCTATTTTACAGGTACAAACAGCGAGGCACAGAGCAGGAGAGTGTCTGGCTCAGGATCACACAACCCCTGGCAGAGCTGAGAGTTCCTCAGGGTTCTGTGTTTGAGGAGATGAACCCTGTGGAGCATCCCGACCATCTGCTGGGATGCCCATCCCCATCCCACCCCTGCTCCACGTTCATTTCCAGCTCCACAAGGTCTCTGAGCCTTCAGGGGACCATTTGCTGATCCCTTGCAGGGGTCTGTGCTGGAGGAATGTTAAACACGTGATCCCACAGAGATCCCTCCTGCAGGACACACATCCCTGCTGGGATAACGGGCTGGGTGTGATCAGCAGCCATGGCAGGGTTTGTTTCCACACCCCGGGGCCAAGTGTGGCCCCACACTTTCATTTGCTGCACACTCCTCAATCCCAGCTCTCCAGGCAGTGATTAATGCTCTCAAGGACTTCTCCATGGCAACAATCAATCTGGCATTCCCTAATTTTCAAGTGCTTTACTTTGCCACATTAACAGGGTTTCCTGTTAAAGGACGTGCGTTTTGTTGTGTCCTGGATGTTTTTCATGCAGGATTTGAGTCCTGAATGGGGAGCTTAAATCTGTGTATTTCCTGTTATCCCAAAGATTTCTGAGGTAACAGCAGCAGAGTTTCTGAGGTAACAGCAGCTTTTCTCTCCAGTTGATGTGGTGATATCTGGGAAGATTTTGATCCTATATTTCTATCTAGGGTTAGTAACTAAACGATTCCACACCACAGAGATGCAGAAGCTGACAAGAGCATGGGAATCCACTGGAAGAGGGAGGCAGGAGGTCCAGACAGACACAGGATGGGAACAGCAAGGAGCCATTTCCCTCTCAATCACGGAGCCTGTGCCCAGCAGTGTGTCCTCAGCAGAGTCCAGCATGCAAATTGCCTTTCTATTTTCGTGGCTTCGAGGTAACCAGCAACAGATGGTGTTTTGAAACACTCATCATTTTGGCTAATAGAGTCACTGCTGCCAACTGTCCTGTCCTCCAGGCAGTGATTAATAGATTATTAGTGATAAATAATACCTAATGATGATACAAACAGTCCAAACCCTGGTGCCCTGAGTCCTGAGCAGCTCCCACACTCTCCAGGACTCGCTGCTCCTGCCTTTGGGTGACAAAGTCGTTTCACTTGATCCTCATTCCCAATCCTCGTTTTTATTAACACACATCCCATCAGCATCTTCCAGATGCCTCCTCTCCTGTGGGAATTCCATATGGCCATCAGGAACAGAGCTTGCTCATGCAGGACTCTGCCATGGAAACTTTGATCAGAGCTTCCAGTAAATTCCCAGAGCACGGGAGTCGGAAAACTCCGCGCGCTCGGATCCAGATGGTCCCTTCCAACTCCAGTTTGAAAGGAAAAGTGAAATCCCATCTTTTTTTTGGTTGCTGCAATAACCTGGACATGGCTGGAAGGAGAGCCAGTGACTTCTGCCTGAATGAGTGAGGGGTGCAAGGCCAAACATCCCTGACAAAGGAGTTTCTTGTGCTCCTGCCTGTTTGGAAACGGGACAGAACACGTGGAAAATGCAGCAGAAGGTGGGAGAGGGTCCAACTGGTGGCCAGGCTCCAAAAAAGGGAGGCAGGATCACCCTGGAAGCCACTGTGCTGCAAAAGCAATGCCTGCACTTAAATGAAGGGGGAGGAGAATGTGAGGGGGAAAAAAAGCACTTCAGGATAATTCTGTGTTATCCTGAAGGATCAGGGGAGAGCCAAGTGAAATGGAGATACTCGAGCCTGGAATGGCAGGTGCAGTACAAGCAAAATGCATTATATTATATTGTACTATAACATATTATTATTTCTATTCTATTCTATTTATTCTATTATTCCAAGTGAGACACTCAGCTAAAGAAAGTTGCAAATGCCTTGCACAGCTCAGAATGACCTTCCCAAAAAGCAGCATCCCAGGAATATCATCCCTCTCAGAGAAAGCAGCAGCATTTCAGTTCTCTCCTATTTAAACACATCCAATGTTCTCAGGCAGCTACTGAAATAAAGAACTGCCTGCCCTGGAAATCCTGGATTACTCTCAGTGCCCAGGTGGGACATGATGCTGTTCCCTGCAGCCTTGTTCCTACTCCTCTCCACACTTTGCTCATCCACACCAATTTCTCTGGCACTTTTGCCAGAGAAAGCAGCACTGATGATTTAAAAACTTGGCCCAAAANGCCAAGTGAAATGGAGATACTCGAGCCTGGAATGGCAGGTGCAGTACAAGCAAAATGCATTATATTATATTGTACTATAACATATTATTATTTCTATTCTATTCTATTTATTCTATTATTCCAAGTGAGACACTCAGCTAAAGAAAGTTGCAAATGCCTTGCACAGCTCAGANAAAAGGGTTTCTAATTAAGTCAATACTTGATTATGCTGGAGATGACATTGGCTGCCAAATTACAGTTTGTTGGGTTTTGTTCTCAGGGAAGGATTGTTCCCAAGGGCAGGAAAATTCCTGCATCTATTCAGCCTGCGGGGCTGCTGAGATGTGAGAGAGGTGAGAGAGGTGTTTCATTCCCTGGGGAGTATCAGGAGGTGAACATTTTCTCAATAACACTCCTGCCTACAATAGAAAATTCTGCTCAGCAAGACGAGGCTCTGATATTCCTGATGCAGCCAAGGCCAAGACAGATGCTCTGAGATACCCTTGATCTGTGCCTGGCAAAATCCAAATCCAAATCAGAGCTGGGAATTATTCTCCAAGGGAAAAGGGACAGAGCTTCCTGAGATAACAGAGATGCAGAGCACCTTCTTCTCCTTCCACACTCTGCTCTGGGGGGCTGCCACCACCCTGAGCTCTTCCCTGTCCATGGTGGGGATTCCTTCTCCTCTGGGTGTCCCCAGGGTGTGTCCATCCCCCTGTCCCCACCCAGGGCTGGTTTTTGCTGGGCAGTGGCTGTGGGGGTGTCCCCAGAGGGTTGGAAACCGTGGATGCTGAAAATTTGAGTTTTTGTGTTAAAAGGTGCTGATTCCCAAGCAAGCACCACATTTGATCTGAGGCCTTGGGACAGGATTTCAGCTGAGTGAGAGCACTGAGATTGTGGGTGTGGGGTTTGTAGAAGTGTGTGATCTCACAGGGTGAAACACTTAGATTTAAGATTTTGGCATACAGTGATGTGTGTGAGCCAAGATGGAGGACTTAAGGCATTGTCTGGGTCCTTCTTTTCACTTTCTTCTTCACCTTCTTCTTCATGGATTTGGGCAGTTTTTGTGATTGGATATAAAAGTCCACAATGCAGACTGCAAGTAGTTGGTTATTGGGTTTAAAGTAAAAATACTTTAGGTGGCATTTGGTAATTGGATGGTTTGTCCTTGAAAAGACATGGCAGAGATAGAGAAGGAGCTCCATTTTGTGCTGAGTTAGCTGGTGTGCAGAACTCACAGCTTTGAGGCTGTGATGGAGATAAGAATTAATAAATGTAATGTGGATAAGAATTAATAAACACCTGAGTCTAGGAAAAAAATTGTTTTTCATGCATTCAGTTCCTGGCTAAAAGCAAGGCTGAAAGGAAGCCTAAACCCTGGCCTAAACCCCAGCACCAGAGCTGAGCTCAGGCACAGGGCCCTCGTTCAGGGGACATTTGTGGTCACAGGGACACCCAGCTCAGCAAGTCCAGAGCTTGTCCTGAGACCTGAGACCAGTTTGTGTTGGATCAATCCACAGATTTCTGCAAGGGATGTCCAAAATCCCATTTACCAGCTGCAGTTTCAGCCCAGACTCTGAACCACTGGCAGGTTTGGAACTGGAGATTCAATTTTTAAATGCAAAATGTAAATTTTGACAAAGATCCAAGATCTGTTTCAGGTCTCTGTTGATTTTCTAGTCCTGTAAGGGCATCTTCCCTGCTGGGAGCTTTGCAGAGATTTTCTACCTGTAAATAGGAAGAAATGCAGGAGTGACTTGTTCCCACTCCCTTGTAACCAAAGCATTTGACAAGTTTTACTCCCAACATCCATTTTCCACCTCCCCAAGCAGGTTCAGGCCAGTCCTCAGCTCTGATTTTCACTGCCACTCAATCAGGGAACTTGCAGAAGTGCCACATCCCCAGATGACCGAGCCTGTGCACGGATTCAGGCCCCGTGACTGCTTTTTTTCCCAGCACTCCAAATGCTGATTGTGCTTTTCTTTCTTTCCTGCAACTTGGGGCCCTGTCCATTCAGATCTCTATACAAATTTGGATTGCTGTTCTTATCTTTTAATGCCTGTCCAGCACTTGCAGAGGGCAGCCCTGCTCAGGAGGCAGAACATCCTGACGGCAGCAGAACGGGGCTGCTTTCATTAAATGACCCTCATTGACAGACAGCCAAGGCTTGAGGCCTCACATCCCACAGGGAAACGTCCACTCCTGTCACATTTCTTGCTCTAAAATGCTTTAAGGGTGAGATTTTTTCAAAAGACCCCGTGGAGAATGTAATTTTTCTTTCTCTCACTCGGCTCCTTTTGGGAAGTGCCCAAATCTGACTTTTTTTTTTTTTGGTCAGGATTATCCCAAAATAGGCCACAGGCTGTGGTTTGTTATAGTTGAATTTGGAGGAACATTTTCTCTTTTGCAAATGTATCCAGTCAGCAGAAGAGATGGAAAATTTAAATCAGAGATTCATGGAAAGGTTTGGGTTGAAAGGGACCTTGAAGCCCATCCAGTGCCACCTTCTGCCATGGGTAGGGACACTTCCACCATCCCAGACTGTTCCAAACCTGGCCTTGGACACTTCCAGGGATCCAGGGGCAGCCACAACCTTGATATAAGAGGCTGTGGGATAACAAGAATTGGAGATGGAAACAAAAAATGCTACTGATAAACAATTTTCTCTCATCTGCACAGTTCAGTCCATGGCCCAAACAGCTCCACCAAAACAAGCCAATGTTAAATTAGAGTTGTTCAATATTTAATGATGGGAGGGGAAAAGCTGCTAAAGCCATAAAGCATTTAAAGGATGATGTCAGGCAGAAATGGTGCATTGGCAGAGATGATCCTGAGCTTTAATATCAGATTTGAGGCTATTCCAGGTTTGGGAATATGCAGTGCTATTGCCATGGAAATTTATGAACAAGCTCCTGAGGCCAAGTTTGTTTTCTGTTTATTGTTTTTCCTTGAATTTCATGGCTCCAGGGTTGCCAGTGCTGGAGGATAATTGATATTGACTTTTATTGTCTGGTGTTGTATCATCACCATTTCCCACCTGGGTTTGGGGTTTTGTTTTTTCTTTCTTTTTTTGGTGGAATTCCAGAATATCGTGAAACTTGTAAAAGTCAGAGCACAGACCTCTAATGTGACTATCAGAGATATTGTCTAGGAGTCATTTCCATCTGCCCTCTCCCCGTTCTCCTTCACCAGGATGATGCTGAACATGACAGATTTGGTACAAAAAGTGCCTGAAGTGCAGGGAGGAGGATGAGAGACGATTACCCCACGTCAGAACACGCAACTGTGAGCAGAGGAAAAACCCTTGCCCTCGGGAGAGGCATAATAAAATTAACTTAACATGTCAAGATCCTCACTTTGAACACAAAAAGATTCACATCACGTTCAAAAGATGTCAGAAGAGGATTCAGTTGTGTCGTTGTGCAGTTCAAGCCCTTAAAGAACTTTGCCAAAATTGTTAAGACTCTCTTCATCCTTGGGTGTTAATTAAGTGGGATAATGCAGGCAGTGCTGTGGTGTTACTGAGGTTACAGCCTTTGGAATGGTTCCTGTCAGCTGCTGAAAACTCTGCCAAAATATTGCTTTGGGGGTGACATTTTTCACAGGGTTTGCCTTCAGAGCAGGGCAAGCATCTTGGAGATGCCTTGGCATGATTTTGGGGAAGAGCCCACTAAGGAAAAGGCCTTGTCAAGCCTCTAAAGGGGAGAACTTATGGCTTAAATTTTAGCTTTTATGTGTTTCAGATCCTGTGCTGCCTCAGGTGCAGCTCTGAGCTCACATTCAGTGTCACTGAGCTCTGCACAGAGCAGGGACACAAAACAAATCCTGTCCCTGCTGCACACCAAGGACAACTTTCAGCCCCAAAAGCACAACCAAGGCTGGGCTGAAGGGAGGAACAAGAAGGATGAGACCTCCCAGCCTGGAGCTGGAACGGGACAATTAAACCCCAAAGTGCAAATGGACCCAAACTTATCAAAGTGTGAGACCTCGTGACAAGGGGACCATTTTGTGCCCATTTTGTGACCATTTTGGGTCCATTTTGTGCCCATTTAAGGCCCATTTTGTGACCATTCTGTGCCCATTTTTGGGCCCNAAGGCCCATTTTGTGACCATTCTGTGCCCTTTTTTGGGCCCATTTTGTGACCATTTTGGGTCCATTTTGTGCCCATTTTGGGGCCACCTTGGGTGCAGCCCTGGCCAGGCTCTTGTCCTGCCCAAAGTGTATCCTTAAAGGCCTTTTAATAAATATCTCCTTTATTTTCTGGCTCTGTCCAGTTTCTGTTCCAGCTTGTCAGGGATGCACAGGGTGTGCAGGAGCCGTGCAGGAGCTGCTTAACTCTGTGCATCAGCAGCTCCTGTGGAACTGTGTCAGGCTGGATTTCAGGAAAAGGCTCTGTCCCCAGAGAGGAATGGGCCCATTCCCAGGTTCTCCAGGAGTGTTTGGACAACGCTGTCAGGGATGCACAGGGTGGGATTTTTGGGGTGCCTGTGCAGGGCCAGGAGCTGGGCTGGATGATCCTCGTGGGCCCTCCCAACTCCGGATATTCCGTGATCCTCTGATTCTCTGCTGACAGAACAGGGGCAGGGGATTATCTCACTATAGCACTGCAGGGTGGGGGATTTGAGACAGAGATCACTCGAGCTGGAATCCAGCCAGGTCACTGGATTAACCCCCTGGCTGCTGGGAAATGCTGAGGGCTCTTTCATGGCCCCGAGCGTGGAGGAGCTCGTCTCGTCTGCTGGCAGGAGAGGAATTATTCCCTCTCTTGAACACTGGCCTTCTGCAGCGCCACTGTCACAAAAGATATCCCTTCTCAGGCAGATGTTGGCTGCCAGTGGGAAGCTGAGGAACGCCAGTTTTAATTAAAAGCTTTTATTTTCAAACACAATCCGGAGATTACAGGCGGCGAGGGGGGAATTCTCCGCTGGGAGGCTTCGGCGTGCGGCCCTGAGCAAAACAGCAGTAATTGAAAGACAAGGCCTAATTCCCCATCTCCCAGCTGGGCCTGAGCACGAGGCAGGGACATCAATCCAGCCCTTGAAGGAAGGCTGGCAGCACCTCGGGTTTGCCATTGCCTCTGTTGTCACAGGGAAGGCAGCCAGAGCAAGGCTTTACATCCTCCTGTCCCTTCTCTCTAAAGGCGGCTTAGGAGGGAAAAAAAACAAAGGAGAGGGGCAAAAAGGAGAAGGCTGTGCAGATTCCCATTAGAAAATGGAGTTTTCACGTTGGTTTTGGGGTGCTTGGACACTTTTCTATCCATTCCTGGATGGTTCTGGGTCACAGGAAGGCTTTTCTGGATTCAGCAAACTCACCCGTTTTCCAGCTCAAGTGAACACACAGGAAAAATGGGACAGCACCAGCCAGGAGCACTCTGTGCTGCCTTTCCTTAGATGGATAATTCCCAGGGCTCTTACTGGCCACTTTTAAAGGCATTCACTTCTTTTTAACAATACATCAGCTCACATCAACAGCTCCATCTGTTCTGAAGACCAGCCTCAGTGTACCCACCTTCTGTCTTTGGAGGGGTTTTGTGGTGTCTACACATCAACTTCTGACTCCTTGATGGGTCTGTTCTGCTTCTCACTTACTGCAATTTAAAATAGAGAAAACAGAATCAATTCTCTCCCTTTTGAATGGAATTCCTATTTTATCCACACATCATCCTTTTCTCCTGGACAGCAGTGACCAAAGCCTCACTGGGATACTTCTCCCAATGTCTGACCAGGCTCATATCAAAATTTGTCCCTATTTCCAGTCTGAACCTCTCCTGCCTCAGTGTCCACTCTCTCCAGTCCTCCCACAAAACATCACCTTGGAAAACCTGGTTAAACTGGCCAGGAATGATTGGTGCTTGGCAAATCCATGCTAACCTTTCCTGATTGATTAATTCTCCTTCTTGTCCCCAAGGAGAATCCCACCATGGTTTTGCCAGGGATCAAAGTGAGTCCTTTACATCCCCAGATTTTTTTTCCCCATTTTTTAGGGTTTTTTTGTCAGCTTAATCACAGAATCATGGAATGATTTGGGTGGGAAGGGACCTGAAAGCCCATCCAGTGCCACCCCCTGCCATGGCAGGGACACTTCCACTGTCCCAGGCTGCTCCAAGCCACATCCAGCCCAGCCTTGGACACTTCCAGGGATCCAGGGGCAGCCACAGCTTTTGTGGACAACAACCTCTGAGGAAATTCAGGTCACCTTATCTATCAAGTTCTACTCAAACTTGAAAGTGAAAGCAGATCTAATAATGACAAAAGAAGGATAATGATGCAGTTTTTAGTGGACTGATGAATAAAAATGGTTTGCTTTTAATGACTAAAGCAGCAGGGAAATCCAGAGTTAGATGCACGAACTCCTGATTTTCTGGGATCATGGAACACACTGAGTTTGGAGGGATCAACAAGGATCCAACTCCTGGCCCTGCACAGACACCCCAACAATCCCACCCTGTCCCTGGGAGCACTGTCCAAACATTCCTGGAGCTCTGGCAGCCTTGGGAACACGACCATGGATTTCTGGGAATTTATGTCCCAGGCTGTGCTTGAGATAAATGTGACCCCTTTCCCTAAATCATTGCTCTCAGTTTATATTGTCCTGAACTTGGAAAAACCCTAAACTGGGCCAGATCTGCAAGGCTTTCCCTCCCCCTTCCCAGATTTTTTTTGTGTTTTTTTCCCTGCCTCTCCCAAGCCCCTCTGCTGCTGTACAGTATCAGGCTCTGTACATACATTTAAATGTAATAAGATAGATTACAAGGATTGATTTTCCCCCAGGGTCAGGTCGATAAGGCTGCAGAAGCAGGGAATGTACAATGGAATCAGGAGGAGCTGGCTGGAGCAGATATTAATTAATGAGATGCAGGATGGAAACATCCAAAGCTCCTCTCGCCTCACCTGAGCCGTTAAACGGGAATCTCTGGCGGCATCTCTGCCAGCCCAACGATGCACGAGTTTCTCTCGGAGTAATCACAGCAGTGACAGAGCTTTTGAAGATCCAAAGGTTACCCTGCCCTCACTCTCTCAAGGAGAAATCACAGTGGGGAGTAAATGAACTTTTTGAGCAGCACGGCGCTGACCTACCTAATCTTTATTGCGATCTAACGGGGGGAAATAAAGAATCTGCTGTAAATCCTGAGTCCCTTCTTGTTTTCCCAGGGATATTCAGTGTTTGGAAACAACAGG
>VWYE01020041.1:0-77982 GCA_013398995.1 Alaudala cheleensis
GAAGGGAAGGGAAGGGAAACAAGCACCAACAAAGCCTGGGGTGCAAAAACAGAACAGAACAAAAGAGATCTCAAAGTCTCCATTGACAAAGAACTATCCTACTTTTCCATTTCTTCAGATTTTAGTCCCCACTTTGTGTAACCATCTCTACTCATTTTCTCAGGTCCTGTTCAGCTGGGTTTGAACATTGCAGATTGGAATTGTGCAGTCAAACTAAATAATGCTTCCAGAGCAGAAATGAAAACTCCTAGAAAGAAAAGAGGCAGATATCCAGAAGATAGATGATTCTGTTGAAAGGCACATGTACATACATGTACACACATGTACACAGACACACACAGGTAAATAGCTTGTGATTTCTCAACGCATTTCTTTGTATAACTCCACAGTCTGAAAACACATGAAATCATTTTATGGGCACTTGTATCCTTTTTAGCTAGAGATCTATGTATATTTTTATTTAATAAACCAGCTGTAATTCATGATTGCATTTGGGTATGCAATGAAGGTTGTAGTGTTTCGATTTCTGTAGCCATGTGTGACAGAGCTTCTTGCCAAGAGCTTACAGGACAAAACCATGGACAAAACACACTGCAGCAATACCCCAAGACCCAGGAAAGGAGAGAAACCCAGGCCCTCAAAGCATGTAACCAGGGAAAACAGGATATGCCAGCTATTTGGAGCTGTGCTTTCTTTACCTTAGAAAAGCTTTGTTGAGGGAGTCTCCAGTGGTATAAAGAGGACTGAAAGCTGCCTCAAACAGGCAGCAGAAGGTTTGGTCTTTTTTCCTGTGATGAGGATTGGCATAGTTCTGGGAGAAACAGGTTTATACCATCTGCTTCCCCCTCTGGTTCAAAGGAGAGGCAGAGGACAAGAATGCCATGCACCACTCTTGGCAGGGTGATTTACAGGAGACCAATTTAAACTTCTGCCAGTAAAGTGTTCATACTGCTAGCTCATCCTGTCTTCTATCATTGTGTACATGGCTATGTCCTGTAACCACACTGACAGAGCAGGGTAAAGGTATGTATCATGGGGCTCACATTTTGTGTTCCAGGCCTTTTTCGTTTTTGTGGGAGTTGAGTAACACCATTTTATTATTATTATTTTGGGGTTGGTTGGGGTTTGTTCTTTGATTGCCTTGTTAGCTCTCTTTAAATGCTGAAAAACTTCTCAGTTGCACTAACTCCATTGCCAAACATCACAAGTTAGTCACCAACAATCTCAACATCTTCAACAGGTTCTTCCTTTAAGTTAGCTTCAGGGCTGGTTTGCTCTTTGAACTCCAGGAAGAGAAGTCTGGGTTTGTTTAAATGTACAGCTCTCCATCCCAAGGAATGTGTGTGATGTCACTAACTCAAATTCACTCAATCATGACTTCACATCCTACAAGTCCAGAACTCAGCAGGATGAAAGAAAACAGAAAAACACTGTAGGCTGAACTTGTTACATCAGGAACAGGAAACCAGCTCTATGCAATCAGAGTACATCTTGCCCACACAGGCTTCTGTGAAAACTTCCACAGAGGTACCCACCAGCAGGACAAAGGCAGGAGGCATTTCCTGCCCTGAGGGGGTTGGCATCACTGAGGACTGCAGCTGAGAAATGATACCTACCTGACAAAGTCATTTTGGGTGCTACCTGAATCACCCTCTCTAGCAAAGCAGAACTGGGGAGGCACTGCAGAAGAGAGGGCTGTTTGAAAATCTCGAAGTCCCACTGTGTGCCAAGAGGCACTGTCAGGAGAGCACAAAGCAGGTTAGGCAGGAGGCTGTCCTGGGGGCAAAGGATACTGCTTGAGATGCAGGTAGCCTGGTACAGCTTGACTTGCCAAAGCCACACTCCTGCACCAAAACCCTGACTGCCACCCTCGAGCCAGAGCAAGAATGAAGATCCCCCCCTGGAAATATTATAGCCTTGGCAAGAGAGGACCTTGTCTGGAGGTTGGTATGAGTCAATCATGAGGGTCTTTTGTGTGTGTGCACGTACATGTGTGTGTGCGCATTTACAGAGTGTGCTGTCAGGGACTGGTTTTCAATGATGCAAGTCTCCTCTAACTGATAACACTCTAAATAACAGGTGAGTGACTCCTGGCAAGAAGGAGATTGTCTGACCTCATTGTTTGCCTTTTTTCCCCTCTCTTTGTTCTTCACAAATAAAGGTTTTTTAATAAACTGAAAGGTCCTCCGCTCCTGCCTGATGATAAAATGAAAGGAACCAGTGAGGTATGGTACAACGTGGCAGCAAAAAAAGAGAAGCTCATCAGAAAATAACAAAGGTGCAAGTTAAAGATAAGGCAGCTGTCAGAGATTAATCCTGCTGGCCTGATTGTTTTCTTTAATACCAAGGCCTGCAATAGCAAGCGATAAGTTTGCTGAGTAATTTGGTTTTTGGTGAGGAAATAAAATTCAGGTAGGCCTCATAATTGATTTCCTTTTCTTTAGTTTTCTAAACATTAAACAAAACAAAACAAAAAACCCCAACCTCTCCTTTGACTACACTTTCCTTTTTTCAAATTTGCTCCAAGACTGTGAGCTTTCCCCCAACCCAGGTCTGCAGGAAGACAAATGCAGGGAGGGCAAAGCACCCTTTCCTTCTCCAGCATCCTTCTGGGAATACTTTTGTTTTATCCAAAGGACTAACTGCATCTCTTGGACATGATAAATTCTGCCCATGTTTTACTTCATTTTACTGTCTGGAAGAGGGCAAAATGTGAGGTGGTGAGAAAAGGAAATTTCAAAAGAAAGTAGGTGCTGCCTGTCACCAGTGGGTTACCTGGTACCTGGACATGGCACTGGTCACCATCTGCAGAGGGGGAAGTGCAGAAGGACAGTGTGGTACTCATGGGGCTGGGGAAAAATCATTGTTTTACAGCTGTGGAGGTCACCCAAGGGGGTTACTCTCTGGGGCTCACCACAGCAGCACATGGGGCCTCCTGTCTGGTCCTTGGCCCTTGATGTGGAAGGAGGAGGAGTAGCCAGAAGGAGGCTGGCTATATAAACCATGTTGGGCTGGTGAAAATCCACTCCTCACCCAAACCTTCCTCCTTTAGGGGTACATACAGCCAGCTGTTGGGAGGACAGGCACTCCACACACAGCAGTTCTAGGAGGAAGCAAGAGAGAAGAGAAATTGAGGGAGAGAAACCTCTCCAAATCAGGAGGTTTGTCACAATGAGGCAGAATTGCTCTCAAGTGAGAAAATGACCCTGAGAGAGAGACAGTGGGAGTGGGATTGTGCATGTGTGTGTGTGTGTGGGTGTGTGTGTGTGTGTGTGTGTGTGTGTGTGTGTGTGTGCATGTTGGTACATGTGTATGTGAGCAGGAGGCAGCAGAGCCTTAGTTATTGTGACAAAATGAACAGCCCCCGCGATGCTCATCCAGCAGCTAATTTCTCATCTTATCTATTATGTGAATGAGATGGGAAAACAGTTTCCTGTTTTTCACAGATACCACTAACACGAAAGATACAGAATAAATTCCCTTGAAGGCCATGCAGCCAGATCCAGCCACAGACTCATTTGTTTCAATGGAATGAATAAATGCAGTTAGGAACAGCCCATTGATGTGAAAAAAAGTCTGTAAAGCTTTCTATAGAAGCAAACGTGCTGCCACCACCTCCAAAACAAATGAAGAGCTTGGCGCACACTTTCTCCTCATCCATTGACAGCACACATGCAGATCAGGCTTTTGCAACACATAAGCACACACACTTAAACCTTTCCATTTCCCTTGTTGCAAACAGATACTTCTTGTGTTGTAATGCAGCACCGGTGCTACCTGAAAAGGGAACCCACAAGGAAGGACTTCTTTGCCCCTAGGGAGCTTCTAAGAGTCTTACAGCAAGTATAAGAGCAAGAAGTGATGAGTGTGCTGAGCCACCAGCCCTCAACACACCAAATTTAGGGTGAGGATTTAGAAAGAGTCCCATGCTAGGGTCAAACACACGGACCAGATCAGCTGTAATGAAGCCAGGCTGTCATGAAAGAAGGCTGTACATCTCTTTTAAAGAGATGTTTAGACTCACAGAAAAACCTATAGGAACAAACAAATTTCTGTGTGTATCCACAGGCAGTCAGTAGCTGAAACTACAAATACACAGGTCTGTGACAGAATGGAAAGTGCAATAGCATGGCAGCACTTTCCAGGCCAATTCTGCCTCTTTTGTGTTGATTTTCATCTCTTTACTTTTCCCAGCAGAGGGAGCACCGGGACAAAGTGCTAAGAGGCGGCGACCCATAGAAGGCCACTTCTAAAGTTTCCTTTGTCTTGCTTTTCCTCCGTCAAAGGCGCAAATGGGAGCAGGGGGCAATGGGGGCACCCAGCCTCCTTGCAGACTGGGCAGCTTCTCAAAGACCAGTCCCATCCCAGCCCCTGGCTGGAGGGAGAGCAGAGCTGGGCAGGAAGAATGGCTTTTGAGCACACCAGGGTAGGATATGCATAGCTGCATTGCACCTGGCACAGGTACCCCTCTGAACAATGGGCCCTGACCTCCACTCCCAGCATCCCACATGCTTCCCTGCTTCTTAAATGTTAACTCTGGTCTCTTCTGCTCATTTATTCCTGTCCTAGAGGCAGGGGGAGCTTTCTGCATTCCCTCTTACCTGAAGTACATGTTCTGATCCACTGCAGCTGGGGGAAAGCGATATCCACCTGTACCCTGCAGTGAGATTGGGGTTTGACCCACAGCCTAAGTGAGTACCAAGTGTGTCAGGCATCCTGGCCTGCTGCCTTTCTATTGCTAGCAGAGAATGAATCCAGATGATGAATCCAGATGATGCCCAGCATCAGAGGCTGGATGAACAAAGAGGTGGGTAAATAGCTTACAAAAAATAAATAGAGAAAGAGAAGTGGGAAGTGGTGGAAGAGAAACCTGAAGAAGGTTAAAAGAAATTAGAAGAGACAAGTCTGGTGCTTTAGTACACCAAAAAGAGATGCTTCAGTTACACTGCAGCAAGGCATTAGAGTAGGAGAAATGAAAATAAATTCAGCCTACAGTCCTAATGAAGTAAATTCCAGAGTGGGCTGAGACCTTAACTGATACAAATGAGAATCATTATCTTCACTCTGCTATCCTGTTCAGCACAGAGCAAGGAGTGCAGAGACAGGAGGGGACAACCAAGGATGAGATGAAGAACAGTCCTGCCACCCTGCTGCTGTCCTGTGATGAGGAGCCTCATGCAAAGGGCCAACAGCAGCACTCTCTGTGAACTGTGCAGGCCATCTGCAAGCCTCAGCCATCTTGTGGTTTAACCCCAGCTCTTGGTCCACTCAGGAGAAGGGCTTCTGGATGCCAGGCTGGCAGGAGGTGTGCTTGCACTTTAGAGGGACGGGTTGTGAGCAGCTTTGTGTTGTTCCCATGTGTGTCCTTACAGGACACTGGCAATATCAGCAATCAGTGGGGGAGATTTCTTAGGTTTCAGCTGTCTTCCTCTGCCTGGCAATGCCCACTCAGCTGTTGGGGTCAGCCCTGGTGCCCTGGGGACTGGGTTGAGCACTGCGAGATTAGAAACAGCAGGTATAAAACAGAGTGCTTTTCACCTGCCCATGATTAGTGTTTGTCCCCTGGGTGAGTGAGGTGGGCACAGTTTTGATGCTTCCTGCTGTTGTAAAAAAAAAAACAAAACAGACATGCAATGGTGCAAAGCAGAGCAGCACATCTGCTCAGCAAAGCAGGTCTCTGGGAACAAACGTCTGCCCCCATCCTGCCAGTGGGATGCAGACTCCTCATTGTAGCCAGAGAGAGGGTTCAGGCTCACCTGGGAGCCCACTTTTCCCACCAGCCATCCATCTCCTCCTGACAGCAGTGCCTGGCTGCCCTCCCACAGACCCAAGATTTATGTGATGTGGAACTCACCACCCCCAGAAATTAAAATGACCCCAAGATTTGCCACATCCAACATTAAACTTAGAGCCTTGCTGCCCTATCTCCTAACCTTGTCTTCTTCTGATCTCTCCTTCAGCTCTTTCCCTCAGAAGGGGCAATGAAAGCTACAGAGAAATACAGCAGAAGCTTTCTCTTGATACTCTCCATCACCATATTTACATGTTAATATTTCATATCATGTTTAATATTGACATAATAAATCCCTCTTGGCTTGGCTCAGTCAGGTATGACATGTAAGTAGGCAGTGACTTAGTTTCGGAGTATTTACCCCTAATGAAAAGAGCTGGAGCCCAGATAGGTCTGAGAAAATAAAAGTACATTAAGATAAATTCACTGTGGCATTAAATCAAACTCTTAACAGGATGTTTCATTTAACATTTCTCTAAGACCCAGCCAAAAGCATCTCATCCAGAATCAATGGAAACATTTACCTTATATAAATATCTTTGCTGCAGGTGCAGGGTAGTGGCAACAGAATTTAACAGTGAAAATCTAATGCAAAACTGAGGCTTTTACTGAATTAAATCTCTTTAGCAATGATCTCAATAAAAGTCTCATTAAAAAGATACTGGAATGAAATAAAAATGAGTTAGGTGCTTTCAATCCAAAACATGCTGGCAGTTTGAGGTCAGATTTTGAGTTTTGAAATTATATTTGAGAATCAAATATCAAAATGTTTTAGGTGGTTTATTTTGGGGGTTGTACTATTTGTATTTCTTATCAGGATGGTTCTGATAACTGACATCAAGGAACACCATAAAATTGTAATAATTAGCTTCCAAATTAAATAAATGACCAAGTGATCTACTTCTGAAATGCTACAAGGCAAATTTCCAAAAGTGAAATTTCAGAGAAAATATTTAAACAAACATATTTCTGGTTCAAACAGGGTAGAAATAACAGACCCAGTGAACTGAAAACTCTGTCTCAGCCATCTGTGGTGGAGGCTTGCATCTGAGCACTGCTCCCAAGCAGGCAGGCAGCATGCTTGCTTCTCTCTGAGGGTGCAGGCTAGCATGCATCAGGATAGGAGGTCCTCTGCCTGACCTCTCCCGGCTTAGTCTGTGGGGCTATGGGAGAGGGAAGGGGGAGCAAGAAGATGAATAGGAGCTCTAGCAATCCATTTGTTAAAACAATCCCACTTCAGTGTGCAGGACAGCAGCATGCACAGTGTGGCTTTTTGCATGCTAGAAAACCAATCCAGATGCTCATTTTCACCACCATGTCACAGCAAATGAGTCATCCTCAACCTAAGCCACACCTGGAGACAGGGGTTGGACCAGAATTCACATGAGATTTTGTTTATCTTCGTTTTTCTCAGTCTGGGTTGGAGTTGGGTGGCAGGTTTGGTTTTGTACATCACTGCATTTGTGTAGCTGCAATGTGGTTCCCTCAATTGCTTCACAGTTGGGTTAGCGACATTTAGACAAGCACAGTGAAATGTAAACTCAAGCTGCTACATCAAACAAACTCATTTTGCCTGGAAAAACCTTTTTTCTTTGTTATGCTCCAGGGAGAAGCCATTGCCAATATTGTGGTGGAGGTGTATGATCCAAAGAGTTATAATAAAGGTGCCAAACCCTTCATAAGCTAAGTACACTTTGCATCAGGCCCACAAGTGTCACAGGTGAGGGGGCATCCCTTCCTTTTCCAAAGCTGTGGCAGCTGATTTCCCTTCCAGCACCCACACCTCCTCAGCACATGCAAGCCCCGGGGTAGGTTGCACTCAAATCATCCAAAACTATGGCTTTGAGAAGACCCTGTAAGAGCTACATCTTTGCCTCATCTAGGGAGGAGCTGAGTTATCCACCTCTCCCACAGGTTTCAGCCAGTCTGCCTGCTGTGCCAGGAGCAGGCAAGAGGACGGCTGTGGCTTCCCTGGAGCTCTTTCCTGAAGAACTCATTCCACCCCTCAAGCCATCCCAAAATGAGACTTGTCTGGCAGGTGCCCCTGGAGCAACTTCAAAGGTGCCATGGCCTCAAATCCCCTCTCCTTTGGGGAAGCAGCTGGATCTATCCTGCCTGAAGGTCTCACTCTTGATACCGAATTTCACTGCTGAGGAATTTTTGGTGAACCAGGTGCCCAAACCAAGGAGGTCACAGAAACAAAGATACATCATCTCCTTGAATGTGACTGTTCATTTAAATACAATTTTCTTTTGTTTTAAAATCTGGAACAAAGATTATTTCAACACAAGGAGTATGCCTAACCAGCATCAAAAAGAGAAGGAAAGATTGGCTTTGGGAATGACTGGCTAAAACCAGAAGGACCCAGCATTGCTATTTTATTTACTACAATCTGCATGATTTTAGGGGGGACATGGCAATTAACAAACATAAGAAGACCAGAACTCTGCCCTGAGGAGCTGGTTTAGCTTAAATTAGGCAGACCAAGCGCAAACAAGTCTGGGTAACAAGAACATCTAGAATTTAAATAGTAAATATTAAGAAAAAAAAATCAACTAGTGCTGGAGGCCATAAGTCATCCTTTAATTGACAGCAGTTCAAAGGAAATTTTCCCAGGGGTGAGCCATTTCATAACTGCCTGCTGTGAGATTCTTCTCTATCTCCTCGAAGCAACTGCTGGCCATGGCTAGGAGCTCAGCAGAGCCATCTCCACTGACATCTGACCTCTCCTCCCAGGTCTGACCAGGAAGGACGTGGCTCCCCAAAAGATGTTGCCAAATGGGAGAGAAGGCTGGTGGGAAAGTGCACCCAACTGCAAAATACTGAAGAAGGGGTCAGGGTGGAAAAGCCTGAGCCAGTCATGACTCAGGCCCTGGACAAGGACACTGGAAATCTGGATTTCATCCCAGCCTTGACCTTGGACAAATTCCTCTGTCTCCATTTGCCTGCTTCCACTCCCAAATGTCATCTGCCTTCATCGCGCTGCTTATAAAACTCTTTGGGGCAGCAACTGGCTCTTGCCACACTCTTGTGCAACACTGCTCGCAACAGGATCCTAGTCCTCCCTCAAGTCTGCTGGTGTGGATCTAATGAAAAAAAAAAAAAGTGAGAGAAAAAAGGTGTAAACACTTCAAAATCTGTAAAAATTTTCAAAGACAGGCAACTGCAGGGAGTTCAAATGAACCTCAACAAAAGATCTGATATCCAGCATTGCTGCTAATTATTAAAAATTTTAAAAACCTCAAACCTAGCTTTGAATGATCAAAGAATAATGGCTAGGATACATTTTTCACCTGCAAACAATGGAGAATTTAACATTAATAATTTTTAGTTAAAAACAAAAAAAAATTTTCAGGATTTTCCCTTCTTTTGGCAAAAATTTGCCATCATTTTAACAAAATTAGCACAGAAGTTACTGCTGAGTGGTTTTGCTGTCTGAAAAAAAAAGACGGCTTTCAGTAAATTAAATATCGCAAGAGTTATCCTGCTAATAAATTTCATTTAAGGGTACTATGGGCTATTTCACAAGAAATTTAACAAAAAGTCCGTTCTGGTCCTCGCACAATGAAAATAACTTTAAAAGTTCAAAATTTGACGAAGCTGTTTTTCCGAGTTGAGGCCTGCTCTATTTTTCATGCAGCGTTGACAAGAGCAAGATGAGAAAGAAATGCAGTTTCCATCATCTATTCAATCTCTGGCCCCTCTAACGATTAGCAAAAGCGCCTGTTTCACTGGTGTTTTCTTGTTAAACAGAAACTCTTCCCATAGAAACACAACTCGAAACCATCAAATCATTTCACAACTGACAGATGGTAACAGCCATCCATGCAGCCCTCAGCTGGTTTTAGCCAGAGAAGTGGAGGTAAGAACTGCTGTATCATGATCAAACCCTGTACACCTCATCCATCTTTTAGGATTTCCTCTCTGAAATAAAGGCACAAAAAAGCTGCAGTCACACAACTCCTCGGTAAAGCCACCTTTTTTGATTTGCTCTGCCTTGAAATTAATTTCTTAATTACAAAACAAAATTTTTAAAATAATAGGGATATAGGATTCTCTCTTTCTGCCTCCAACTCACTGAATTACCCAGCACACAGGAAAAGGTGAGCAGCAAGATGAAAACATTCAAAGGCTCAGTATGGCTTTTGAAATCCAGATGAAGCTGTTCCCCACCACAGGAAAGATTTATCAGCATTGCCCTGTTGTTTTGTAAAATGATTTCTTCCAGAGCAGGCAAGCCAGAAAATAGCTAAGGGGCACAGAGATGAACAAGGCTATGTGGGAACCTACGTTTCATTGTCTCTGAGCACTGTTACAGTTTCAGTCTGGCAATCTACTTACAATCAGTAATGGTCACTCAACAGCCTCTTTGGAAGCGATTCAAGGTCTTGGTCTTGTGTCTAAGACAGGTAACTTCAGCTAACACCAACTCTGTCAGGCTCAAAGCTGTGTCCAAGCATCCCAAGGGATGGACCAAATGAAAATCCTGATGCAAGGTGTGAGGTTCTTCCAGGGGGGAGCAGCGCATGTGAGTTAAGCTGCCCCTGCTGCTGTGCTGGCTTTGAGCACAGAGGGTTTTCCTTTCCTTCCTGGGACTCCCCACCCTGCTGCTGCCACACTCACTGAATTCACAGGAGATGTAAAAGCAATGCACTGTATAGAGGTTAGCTAGCCATGAACCCTCAGCCTCATCCCTCACAGACGTTTGGCCTCCACAGGAAAATAAATGGCTAGAATGGACCTTGGTGCCACTCTCAAAGGGCCTGACAGAAAAGCAAGCATTTGCAAATGCTCCTTGCTAGCATTTTTGGGTCAGAAATACAGGCAGCCGTGGAACACACACAACATTACAAAGCACCCTTCACGCCATGCCACCATCCAGCCCTTTCTGTACCTCACTTGCACTTCCAGAGCAGCCTTCATGTATGCATGCAGTGCAAAAGAAGTTTAAATTGAGGAAACTCTTATGTAAACTACCCTAAAAAGAATTCATTTTAATACGCTGATGTTTTCTAGCTTCTGCTACAGCGACTCTCATGGAGCTGGGACATTCAAGAAGGATTTGTTTGCAGCACTCAGATATATCATTATCTGGGCAATTTTTCTTGCAAGGCCTTTTTTTTTTTCCCTCCATTATTGAAATGCCTGCACTGTACTTCTGCCCTTGCCTTAATCTTTGGGGCACAGACACAAAATAAGCAAGGAAGAGTCCATCGTGATGTGGAAATAAGTAGTGATAGGAAAAGGGAGGACAGTTTTAAATTAAATGAGGAGAGATTTAGGTTAGATGTCAGGAAGAAATTCTTTACTCAGAGCATGGTGAGGTACAGGAGCAGGTGGATGCCCCATCCTAGGAAGTGTTCAAGGCCAGATTGAGTGGGGGGCTCCGAGCAACCTGGTCTGGCGGAAGGCGTCCCTGTTCACAGCAGAGGGGTTGGACTGAGATGATATTTAAGGTCCCTTCCAACCCTAAAAATTCTGTGATTCTTTGAAATAAAATTTGAAAAAAAAACACACACAAAAGAAGGAAAAACCAAACAAAACTCAGCTCGAGGTTTTACAAAAAAGCTGAATAAATTGTCTTTGGGGCTGAAGGAGAAAGAAAGACAATTGCCTCAGGTGAAGGAGAACTAAATCCATTTATGTGCAAGCTGCAGGATTTTAGCCATTTCACTGATACAAAATATTGCAGCATTAGTGGTTGGCAATACTGAGAATACCTTCTCATCCCTAACCTTCTAGTCAGCTGAAGGTATGATTGTTTTTAGGCACAGAAAGGAAAACTTCAGGGTTTATTTTAAACACAGCGGAGAGCTAATTTTTTCCACCGTGGGGGGGAAAAAAAAAAGAAAGAAAAAAAAAGGCAGGAAAAAAAGAGGTAAGGATCTCAGCGCTCTGCCCTCGTTTTCATTCGGTTTTGCAGCCGCCTGTGCACAGACACCGCTGGGTTTGGGCTTGCAGCAGCTGCCGAATTCTTGGGGAGCACTGCCCCCTGCCGGGCACTGCGGGCCTGGACACTGCCAGGGATGGGGCATCCGCAGCTCCTCTGGGCACCCTGTGCATCGCCACTCTCGCAGGGAAGAACCTCTTCGTGACAGCTCATCTAGACCGACTTTAAGGCCATTGCCCCTGGTCCTATCACTGCATGCTTTTGTATAAAAAGTCCCTTTCCAGCCTTCAAAGTCTCTCTCCAGCTTTCAAAATGGAGTCCTGTAAGGGTCAACTTCTCATCGCATCAGTCCTATTCACTCACTGTTTGGCTCCCTTCACCACAGTATCACACCTGAACACTTAGCAAGATTTGGGTTTATTAACTTAACTACGGTCAGCTCCCTCACAGTGACCAACGGATGGATGTGTGAGCATTTTCCCACTTCCTACTGCACTGTTGAGCTATTTTTCAGCCCAAATATGAACAGACAGCTTTGGTGCCTCTGCCTTAGGGCAGCAGGCTGGGAGCAGTGGTAGCCCTGGAAGCACAGCCCGCTGCTCGGGGCAAGCCGCGGGTGATGTCCTCCAGCAGCTGCCTCACAAGGTGGGCAAAATCCTGCCACCAGCTGTGACAGCCCGGTCAGGCACAGGAGGCCTGGACTAGGAGCTCTAAAGCAGGAGCTCTGAAAAATACCATTTTCCTCTGCGTGTTTGTGTGTGTGTGTGTGTGTGTGTGCGTGTGTGTGCAATTTCCATAATAATTGTGTCTGTTGTCTGCAGACATGAATTCATTACAGCAGGAGGTAAGAGAACAGCCAGCCTCAATATACATTTCAAATTCCTTACTACAGCCTTGATTTATAAGGCACAACCTGAAACACTGACTAGCTCATTGCCTCTCAGTGAACTGAATTTAGCATGATAGCTGAAAGGACTGAAAAACAAATGAACAAATTTTGTTCTTAAAACACTCCATCTCCACATTTTTCATTTTTAAGAGTTGTTAGCTGCGTCCTGGGTATCCCCCTGCCTCCTCCACTCCACCCCCCTCCTTCCTCCTGTGCATGCTCCATCGGCACTTGCATTAATCCGGGCCCGAAAGTACTAAATTGATTCACAGTAACGCAGGCACCCAGGGGCAGAATATTCCAGGAACAAATGAATTAATCATCTCAGAGCCTCTGTGCAACCCACATAAAAGCCCACTGCCCAGAGTGGTGGTGATGAGGGGCTCAGCCTGGCCCCTGAGCTGACCACACAGCACCAGCTCCCACAGCAAGCATCCCGTCTGCTCCGGACACGCGTGTGAAGGCTGCCAGGCACAAGCCCATGTGAGACAGCACTCTTTGAAGAACTCCAGCATGGAGAAATTGGTCTAACAGGGAATCCTGCAGAAAGAGAGAGAGGTCTGCAGTCATTATAAATGGACCTTCATGGCAACAACAACAGGAAACAGAAAATAATGTTTTGCAATTAGGGCCCGCAGCTGTCACAGTGCCAGCGTGCCGGCTACACACAGGTGCAGCTATTACAGCACTGAACAGCACACTAAAAGTGCCATCCTTTAGTGCCACATAGTGCCACATAGGCAGTAATACCAGGGCTGAAAAGGTGTTTCCATTTGCAGCCTGATGTTGGGAAGGAAAAAAGCACAATAAGTAGGCTGTCTCTCAGCCACCCAGGCCTCAGCCTTATCTGGAGCACCAGGTGGGCAGGTGGGCACTGGCAGAGAAGGTCCTTTCACCATCTGACTGGGAAAACCAGGTAATGTCTGAGTCGAGACCATGAGACTTCAGCCAATTGAAAAACTGGCAAATTTTTTTGCTTTCTTTGTTGTGAATAGAAAGTTTTTAGAAGTTTCTTCCCTTCCTGTTATTTAAAACACCCAAAAGGTTCTTGAGAGTAGGGGAAAGGCAGGCATCTGTCTTCTGGTCTCTTTCACACAACCCTCTGGCAGTCCACCAACTTCAGCAGCAGGGTCTCTTAGTGGTGGGAACAAGAGACAACTAGACACAGAAAGAATGCTGTGGGACCCATACATCAATATTTTGCCCTTTTCCCCCACCCCTGTTCCTGTGTCAGCCCCATGTGGCAGCAAGGGGGTCTGGACAACAACCTGACCTCCAGAGGTTCCCCCAGCCTCAGTTATGCTGCTTCTGTGACCTCCCTGTGGTGCAAAGTGGCTTAATCTCGTTTGGCTCCATTGTGATCTATTACAGCTCTCAGCCACTCTCCTGTGGCATAGATCTGTGACTCCAGGGGCACAGGATGGTTATTTCTCTGCAGTCTGCTTTGACCCCCTAAATCTTAGAGACAGGTCTTAGAAAGGGAGAGGGAATCACAGACTTACCAACCCTTTGCAAGCAAACCAAACATTTTCCAAACCATTTTACCACACACACATCCTTTCTTTCATCAGAAAGGGAAGCTGTTTCAAAGACATTTTGCAGAGAGCTGAGAGAAAAGCAGAGTAGGGGTTATCCAGTGCAATCAGGCATCCTGCTCCACGGTGAGCTTTTCTTTTTCTGATCTGTAGGCCACTAAACATTTTTTCACTGATGGTGAAGATGTCTAAATCACAAATGTAAGGCTAGCATCAGGTTTGCCTTTTCCTCATGGAAGTCATGAATGCTGTCCACAGACCCACAAGCATCCACAAGTCACAGACCCCTGGCTTCAAGTGCAACACAGGTACCAGCTGTTACAGGTACAAGGGTGTCCTCATCCCCCCCTCACCTCTGCCAACTCTGAGTCCACACCAAGGTCCATGTTGCCACAGAGCTGCACCCTTTCAACTTGCACTCCAGGTACAAGGTTTGATTAATTTTTTTTTTTTAACTTTGTGTACGAAAATCAAATCACTTGTCACCTCAGCCTTGCTGCTACCCACCAGCTTCAGCTGGGCGTTTTTGGAATGAGCCTGTTGAGCATGGAGACACGGGTGTGAGGCTCAGGACTGCCCCGCTGGGATTGCCTGACCCAGCTCAGCATGGGACAGGGATGTGACATCCGAAGCACAGCTCCATCCTCTGGCCCAGGATGGAAGCTGAGGAAGGGTCCGGATGTTTTCGGACTGATAGTGCCAGGAACCCACTGAATGTGGGCAGGGGAAACAGCTACCCCTGGCTCCAAGGCAAAAGCATCCCCCAGATTCCTGAACAGGTCCCAGTTCACCAAGGTAAGCAGAACCAAGTTCTTTTTATAGGCCTTAAAATTGAAGAAGGCAGTAAAATTAATTTGAAAACTTTGCAGGAAGCTGGCATAATGAAAACAAAAGTGGATTGATGCACTGGCTGGCATACCCTTGCTCTGGGAAAGAGCTCAGGCAGCCACTTCCAGAAAAGCTGGAGCCTGCTGGAAGAGAGCACAAAACAGGAAACACTGTTCAAAGGAAGCTCACAGACAAAGTGGCAATGTGGAAGAAATTATAATGATTAATACAGCGCCTGAAGTGGGCAGGGGAGCCACAAAAGATTGGGAAAAAAGACCCAGAGATTTGATTTTCCACTGCCCTTCATCAGCAGCAGTCATTTTATACCAGCACAAAGTGGGAGTGCAATCTTCACAGCACAGAACAAGTGCACTTTATGTTGCCTTTCTCTCAATTTTCCTGCTGCAAAGCTCCCAGGGAAAGGGGCAATCAACACCATTTGTCCCTGACCACTGGGGCTTGGAGCCTAAGCTAGGACAGAGACCATAAACAACAGACAAAGCGAGAGTGAAGTCACTAGGAAGAGCCACCACATTTATCTCTGGCTAGGATGGAAGAGGCAATAAGAATAAACTGGGGACAACAGCCACTGACCAGCTGCAGAAAAAGCAGAGTTACAGAAAAGAAAAACTTGTTACTTCTCTTAATTTGATTGTGCTCCAGAGTTTTGCCATAATCAATCTCTTCTAATATCAAAACCAAACCAAATTAGAGCCTTAGATAATAACATTTTAAACCTGTAGTTCAGATTCAGTCACTTCTCTATATCCATCACAGCAAGTCAGCAGCAATAAGTGAATAAGGATTGAAAAACAGGCACACAAAACAGGTATGTAATGCCACCAAGGCCAACCAGCAGCTTTTGGCCACAGCACCAGCTTTCAGCAGACCAGCAGTCCTCCCTCAGGGTATTTGAAGTTTGTCCTGTGAGGTGCCACCACACTTCAGGTGCTGTGGTTTTCCCACAGTGAAGAGGGTTAAGATTTCAGTTCTTGGTGTCTGCTCTCTGAAAAGCTGTGGCTTGGATTAAGAGGTGTCTCGTTCTGGTTTATTGTGGAATGGAATATGTTTCTGCCATATATACAGGTCTGTCTTCAGGTCCTCAGTGCTGACGAACAGCAAATCAAACTGCTTGTGAGATTTTCACTACTAGTACATTAAGAAATTTAAACTTACCTAGGTGACCTATAGGTTTACAACAACGGGCAAAGGGGCATGTCAGGTATAACTTTCCCCCAGTAAATTAAAACCACATATATTCACCAATTATTTATTCACTACATCACTCATCCAGAGCCGATGACATTTGCATGATTTGTATCTCCATGACAGAGGAAGTATGTTTGGTCTGTCTACATTCTGGCTTTATAAGGCTTCATAAAGATATTCAGATGTATAACAGTTGTAACCTAATTTGTATATATGTTTTGTGATAATGTTTGGACTGAGCTTCTAACAGCGGGGAAAGAAAGGAAGTGGGTAATGTTCAAAGGAATAGGCAAATTTCCCCTAAACCAAAAGCAAGCAAACAAAACCAGAACAAACTGTGTGGCTAGATCCTTTATTTTAACATAGAGGAGGAACATTTTTTTATCTGGATATCCAGAATATTCTTCCAACTCAAAAATATTTATCTCCTGACTTGCACTTTCTTGCAGCAGTCTCTGAATTCCTTTGAGCCACTAAAGGATTTTGTCCTCAAGTAATTCCCATTAGGGGAATATTCAATTTAGAAACTTGCCTCCTGCTCAAGGTTCGCATGTGAAATTCACAGTTAACATCCCTCCTCACTGAGTTTCAGGTCAGTGCCCTATCCACTGAAGAGAGAGAGATATTTAACAATTAAATAGTCCTCCAGGCTACATCCATACGAGGCAGTCCAGGAGTGCCTCCCAGCCCAGGGGCCTATGTGCCCTGACTGTTTTCAGTCCATGATGGAATGGTGTCACCCTGCCTCTCCTCCTCACACTCCCGATCCCATAGGAAGGAAAATTCTCTCCAAGGGTCAGGAAGGACACACAGTGCCCTCCTGCCCTCCTCAGGGCAGGCAACTGGGGTCTCTGGCCACAGAGCCAGCCCTGTAGCTGAGCACTGCTGAAGAGCCCCAAAATTATCTCATGATGTCTGAATACCTTGTGTAAATCTGTCCATTGCTTCAGGCACCCAAGAGAAATGGAGCAACCTGAAAGGCAGGAGTATATAAGGATATATTTTTGGCTGTTGAAAGACGACACAGTTCTGCTTGTAGAAAGCGAGATATTTTTCTATTCTTAGGCTTTTGATATTAAGAATTAGCTATCCACTTTCCAGAAAACAGGGAATTAGTCTTTCCAGACTACGTGTTTAACAGAGAAGAAATGAATCTTCATGAGCTCAAGACATATTCCCTCTTCTTCTCTTAGCCCCTCACCCCCTGCCTCATATCTCTTCTATACAGTTTTTCAAATAGTTTAATAATATTCACAGGGACATTAGATTAATTGGATTTTAATTCCAAATGACTGTGAAAGCAGAGAAGTGAGTCACCAGTCCATGCTAATGAGAAGATCTATTAAGGACCCTTCTCTGATAGACACATAGAGTAGGGTTATAAATATTTCATATTCAATTAATTGAATTTTGCCCCCTGTTATATGATGCTGCCCTGGAATGTTAATCAACTGGGACCAGAGAGAGAGGGAGAGAGGAAGAAAGAAGGGGGAAAAAAAATCTAAGAGAGTCTTTAAACAACATCAGAGCCATTCCCATCCCCAAATCCTCCCAGTTCACATGGCGCCCTGCACATCAGAGCAGAGGCTTTCATACAGACTGCATCTGGTTACACACAGTGGATAAATTAATGTTAATTAATCAGACAGTCATTTTATGGAGAACTGTGCGCAAAAGGTTATTCGAGCCCTGCTGCAAATAGATTTATAGGTATAATTGCCATGTTGAATGACCCTCTGTACATGGGCTCATTAAACTGGCCATCAGTCAAGAAGTCTAATTGAGGAAGGCCCGTATCGTGCCGCCGGGACCACGCGCTGGCTGCAAACAAACCCGCTGCGCAGCAGCCAGCTCTCTGAAAGCCGCCAGCAACGCCATTTCCCGTCCTCTGGGCACTCCTGCCACTGCCACTCCTGCCAGCTGAAACTCTGGGCAGGCAGGAGAGAGGAGAGCTCCCGTGCCCATCATCGTGGCTTTACATCATTTGCAAAACACACCGGGGGACCGGGCGCAGCGTGGAGATGGTTTTATTGACAGCTGCGCTTTCCAAATGCCGCTCTGGCCTTGGCAGCTGGGAACAGCTTGGATGCACAGGCTTCAAAGGCACAAAGATCAGAAGGCAAATATAAAGAAACTAACGATTCTTGATGACATTTCATATTTCAAGAGCATGTCTTGATTTCACTGGAGTGGGGGGAACATGGGAGAGTCCAGGCCAGGAGCCGAAATGTCCAGGACTGGCAAACAGGCACAGACACACATCCTGAAAGGAGGGCAGCTCTTGGAGCTGCAGACGTTCCCTCAGAGCCACCCATGTCCTTCCGCTATGCTGTGGCAGACAATCATTTGCAGGGGGCCATGTCCAGCCCTGTGGGTGCTCCAAAACAGCAGTCAAACTTTGCCACCATCCCTGGCAGCAGACACATGAAGCCATAGGCTGGCACTGTGAAAACTTGCCTTTTGCTCCTTCCTGTGGCATGAGCTGCCTGCTCACAGTCAATTGTCACAAATTCTCTGTGCCTCCAGTCCCCACCTATGTGATTGTTTGAGGATTGCCCCTTTTCTCACTCACCTGAGGGGCCCTGCACCCTGGTTTACACGCTGAAGGCTGCAGTTGCAAGAATTCTCACTCTCACACACATTGTGGATCACACACATGTTCCCAGAGTGGAGACAAGGAGGAAGTACATGGCACCCCCCACTACCCCAAAGTGTCCTGGGCAGCCACTCACCAGGCCAGCCAGGGGGCCTCTGGGTGTCAGAAATTGAAGTTTTTTTGTCCAAGCTGTTTCCCAAGACACTTCCAAGGGAAACCACACCATCTGCTCCACACTGGAAGATGTCATTTAAGGGTACTTGGGGGGAAAAAGGTAAAAACATATCTGAGCAACAGACAGGTAAATCAATTTGAATGTGTTTACATTATCTCTTCCAATACTCATGTTACTCACTTCTTTTAAGGTTGTCCTTAGTAGTGTATTAGCTTGATGAGATATAAAATGGTCACAAAATGCCATCTTTCTCAAATACAAATTAAAAATTAAAGCAGAAAAACTAAAGTGCACTAATACAGAAGCCATCAAGGCAAGGATAAGTATGAAAAAAAAGAAACCCATTTGTCTCAGCAGTGACAATGTCACTGTCTGAAGATGTTTCTGATGAAGAGGTGTTTCCATCCCTTGACAAGGCAAGGGTTGCATAGCATGTCTGGGCTGTGGCAGCATTTCTCTTCATCCTGTCCCACCATGAGAGTTTGGCCTCAATGTGTTTCACACTCTTTTTCCAGTACTGGTGGGTACAGCATCTGACAGAAGGATCAGGGAAACTGGCTGTGAGCATGGCATGCTCCTAGATCAGCTGCCTGCCATTGGTGCCAGGGCTTCAGAGGCCAGCTGCACAGCCATCATCCAGGTGCACAGGGATCCATGCTCCAGGACAACAGCCTCCAGGAAAGCATAGGGTCTCACTTTCAGAGCTGTTCTATGGATGGACAATAAATTGGGTCCCAAGGGCACTCCCAGGGCACTTCTCAGACCTGATATTCCCCCATCCTGTGTGCCCCTTCTAAAGACCCTATTTGAGTCAGGAGAATGAAAGCATACCACAGGTTCTTAAGGCACACAAACACCATTTCTTCTATGGACAAAGCAGCATTTCCTCCTGTAATCATAGGGTTTTCCCCCAATTTATGGGAGGTCTTCAGTTCCTTCCCTTTTCCTGCGCAGCACACCTGTGTTACCACAGACTTGAAACGCACCAGCTGCCTGGCAGTTTGGGCGTCTGGGCTGCTGCAAAACCTTTCGCCTTTGCAAAAGGCAAGGGAGGAGAATCTCCTCTCGAGTGCTCACCCACAGAGGGCACCACTCGTAAACGTATCCGAGTAAACGCGCTGCCACTTCACGTCTCAGCAGCACAAACCCGAACCCTTCATGCATATCATTATTGCCATCTCCGGGAATAAAGGCAGCAGCAGGCTGACGGCACACAAAAGGAGAGGTTTTCAAAGCGCACGCTGTGCATTCGCGCTCCTGCTGAGCTGTCAGGCCAGGCTTCCCATTCTGTATTCCCATTCTGGAATGCCTCTAGCCCCTGAGAGCATCCCTTCAGCGACACAAGGGAAGAGAACGGTACCTCAAAGGGCAGCTGATATTTCCATATGCAACCATGCATGTCACTTCATCTTGGGCAAGCATGAGGAGACACACATGCCCTTCCCCTGTCCACAGCAGGTGGGGATTCTACCCTTAAATGTTAAAGACAAGTTTTTATTTACTTCTGCAGCCAGTGGATAATTTTTCTGAAGTTGTCAGTCCAGAGATAAGAAGACAAAGGGTTTAAACATGAGTCATTAACCTCACTGATAGGAATTTTGCCCCTAAACTTCCTTGGGTGCTGGGATTTCAAGCAGTATTTCTACAAAAGATCCTAGATCCGGTTTGCTGAGCCTGCTTTTACATGTGTAGAGAAGTAAGTGCAGCTTTATGCAAACACCTACCAATAGAGCAAAAATCGACAGGTTTCTTACCCACCTACTTCATTTTAAGTGATACAAAAATCCCAGCTATGTGCAAAGTATGCACAAAAAACACAGCAGCCAAACAGAGAGGAAAAAATATCTGCCCACCTTATATCCCACTTCTGTGCTGCCTCCATTGCTTGGCAAGCTCCAAGTGGACATGCAATAATGTACTTAGGGCGGGGAACAGCTTACGGGACAGTAAAAATGTACATTGTGCATTCAGTTCACTGAAGAAATTGCTGAGCTGCTGCTTCTTTAAATACCAGACCCTCAGTTAAGTTGAAATGTTTTACTCTTCATTCAGTTTTCTCTTCCAAGCGCATCTGAAAATTATTTCCCCCAGCAGCCCCCTGAAAATCCCAGGCCAGCTCAGATCTCAAGGGGCTTAGAAGGGAATATTTCAGAGGTAGGACAAAGGATTACCCAAAGAGGCTCTCCCCCAAAGTTGTCTGAGATGTTTACTCTTGATGGTCCGAGGGGGGAAGAGCGAGAACAAAGGAGAACAGGGCCTTATGTAAGTGTTGTCCAGAGGAGGGGACAGCTGGACATAAGCCAGTAGGGTCAGGGAAGAAATGAAGGGTCAAGATGTATGTTCACAAATCTCTGAGAGGGGGAAAAGCCATTTCCCATTGAAATACAACACACATCTCAACTTCTAGTTTAGAAAAATCAAAATATGCTGAAAAACAGCAGTTAGAATATGCCTTCAATCCAAGGTGGTAATGGTGGTGGTGTCTTTTTGATATTTAAAATCAACCTATGTCCATCCAGTATAATCTACCTTTCTCATTTCTGTGTGACAGTCCTGTATTTCTTTCTTACAAGCCATTGTTGTTCTCTTCAGAATCTCTCTAGATGCTCTTGAGTTTTTTGCAGCACTAAGAACCCAGAGAGGGATTAGAAACTAATAACATGTTGGTAATCACCATTACGTATTTTAATCATTGAAGTGCACTCTCAAATTATACGAGAATTAGAATTACCAGAATTCAAGTTGCTGACATCACCCTTTCCTAACCTGAATCTCTACTTTGGCTCTTTGAGTTACACACTCCTGTGCAAAGTAGATGCACATTACTAGCACGAGCCTCCTCCAAATAGTAGCAGCTGTTTGTAGTCTTTCTATAAAATAAAATATCATCCTCTTGAGAAGAAGAAAAGGGGAGGAAGGCTCAATACAACAGATTGATCAAGGTAACCTCAAAGCTAACAGCCTTTTTTTTCCAAAGGAATATTTTACAGCTATTTATATCCACTCTATTTTAGCTTTGCAGGATTGGACTGCCACATTCGGCTAGGTATGCTGCCTAGTCCACAGTAATATAGCACAGCAAAGATTTAAGCTAATTTTCTTCTCTTCCACCCAGCTTTAAGACTAATTCAACCACCAAGTTTTGCTGCAAATGCTATATTTCAAAAAGCCAGTTTCAATTTTGGCTCATGTAACGTATCACTTTAAATCCGTAGGACTGGTTCTCTTTGATTCCCAGGGAGCCTGTTTTCAGGGAGAGGTTCAGGCTGAGAAGGCAATATGACAGGAGAGTAACAGTTTGCTCACTAGCCCAGACTAATTCATCACATTATAGGAGCTGAAATTACAACCTAAGTTAATGGCATTACATACAAGCAAGTTTCACTTGGGGGAACACTAGAAGAGACACCCCACTGATCATACCTGGCCTCTCTTGAACGTCTGCAGCTCAGGAAGAACTGCAGAACAGGGCAGGCAGATCTCAGGGCACAGAGCAGCAGGTACAGACCCACAAGCCCCCTTGAGAACACTTATTTTCAAAAAAGGTGCTAAGGCCAACTTGCTGGGAACACTTGCCTTCCACAGCCCTGCTGAAGCCCAGAGGTGATGTGAATTTTGCTGGCTCTGCCAGAGATCACACTGATTCTTTCATTTCTGGAAGGCAATTGCAGACTGGCTTCAGCCCACAGGATTCCAAGGTCAGCAGCACCCAACTCCCCATCCCTTTCTGGGGATGTGCCCTGGTTCCCTCCCACAGGAAACAGGGATGGTACAATCAGACTTTAAGGGAAACATCAGATGTGCAAGATGCACGTGAGGCTGGTGCCACAAAGAGAACACACGCACAAGGACAAAAGGACTGGCAAAATTAAGGGCAAAGCTGCCATGAAAACAGGCAGAGGTCACCTTGTCTCTGTTTCAGCAGGAGCAGGATGGAAAGCTCAGCTGCTATGTAAAATCCTGCAGACCTGAACGTCTTCCCTCACCAGCATGATTGCACCCACCCACCCACCNGGTGACACAAAGCAAATTGTTTATTCAGATCAATCTTTTAATCCCATCTTGCCCTTTAAAATAAATTAGCAAATAAACTCTTCCATGAACTATGGCCTAAATCATAATGTGGTCACAGGACAAAAAAATTCCCATCAGAGAGAAAAAAAAAAATCACTTTTTTTGGAACTTGTGCTGGTTTCACTGATTTGTTTCTTCTCAAAACATTAGGATTCTGCAAAATTTTAATCTGACACAAAAATCAGAATGCAGTAAACAGCAGATTCTTTCCTTACTCACACATTAGTTAAATGTTGATAAAGTAATACCAATACTTTAACAAGGGAACTGCTTCTAGAAAATCCTGATAAGAACATTCCTGGAAAACATTTTTTTAAAAGTTTCAGTTGGTTTTCATGTGTGGTACCAGTCTATCTTACTGGGTTAAGTGGATTTAGGAAAAAAAATAATAAAAAACCCGACACAGCATTTCGCAGCAGGTTATCTCAATGCACAACAAGTGCTCAGGAATCAAGCCTCAGAACATCCCTGTAAGTCAAGAACTTTACAAGCAGGGAAACTTGCATCAACAGTTAAGTCAGAAGTCAAGACTCAGTCTTGACTCCTGTGGTGATCATATCACATCACAATATTTTGTAGAGAATGATTTATTATGACTGTGATAATTACTGTTCAGTTTTCCTATTACTGTTATCTGCTGGAATGTAACCCCTCCATAAGATGGATGTTTTTGAGTAGAACAGTCTGATCCACTACAAAGCTTTTTCAGATTTAACCCATAACTGCAAGTTTTAAAACACTAACCCTGCACGGCTCCTCACTCATTTTGATACCAAAAAGGAAGTGCTGCATCACTAAGACTACAAAGTAAGGCTGATGTAGCAATGAGCACCAGCTAGATCATTAGAGAAGCACAACTCTACGGACCACAAGCTGGTTGTCCCTTCTTTTACTCTACATTTGAGTTCCCCCTTCTGCCTTTTGTTTCTTTCACTTAGCTTTAAATTTTGGCCTAGCCAGTTATCAGTGCTCCAGACACCGATTCCCAAGGGACTTGTCTTGCCCTCATCACCAGCAGGTGTCACACTGAAGGATGTGAAGTACCTTTGCTGCCCAGCTCAGGCTGCAGTCCCTGCTCCGGGGTTTGCCGGGGAAAGCTCCGCTCTCCCTTCCCCCTGCTGGGGCACAAGTCAGCACCAGCACCTTTAGCAACCCCATGCCTGTAGTCTTTTACTTGCACCATCTCTCTCCACAACCAAGAGATGAAAAGTTTCCCCTGACAGCTGCCCACAGCACCAGGCTATCAGACAGCTGGTCTAATGCTTTTCTAGCTGCTTTCTGTCCCCCTATCTAATCACAAGATTATTTGTTGATTATTAGTTGTGTATTTCTGTAAAAGAGAAAAAATGCCTCTCTGTGAAAAAGTTTAAATATATAAAAACACTTCATAAAAATATTTATTATAAAAAATTAAATGCCCCATGAGCCTGTAAACATTGCCTGTAAAATCTCCATTAACAGGAATAATTTGAAATACAGTCATTCAGGCTCTTCTCTGCCCTCTCCAGTAAGATTTTAAGATAGCCAACAGAAATGCCACTTGTCTTGTACTTCGATCCTCCTGCAACCTGTTTTTCTTCTTTTTTTTTTTTTTTTTTTGCCATACAACAGTTTGATTTTCCAGTGCTGGAGGTTTTCTTTGGAGGCATCATTTGTCTTTGCTTTTAATAGAGTTCAGCATGGTCTGATTCTGAGCCCTTCTTACAGAGTGGGTTTGAGGTCTGACTGGTAACAGGAGCAACACCAGGATGCTTAGAATGTGCATGTGAAAATACACAGACCTAGGAACAAAAGCAGAAAGAATATTATACTTTTGTTGTGAATAACATGAATTCTGCAGCCCCAATATGCAGAATTTAGTGCTAAGGGATGAATGCAGAATTTGTGAACCTGACCTAGAAAGCACAAAAATATACCCTTGAACTTCACACAGTCCTGGAATATGCTGGCATGGATGAAAATGTTGCTGTGGATGATAATGTGGCAAGGAAACCATCAGCAAACCCTAGAATCCAAAGTCTGACAGCTCAGATACACCCATGTAATTCAACCCCAGACTTATTCAGACCATCTCTCTTTTAATGTTAGTATACACAAGGCCAAGTTCTGAAGAAATGTCGTTAATGCTTAAAAAAATTTTTAAAGTGACAGAAATAAAAAAAAAATTCAATCAAAGTGCTGAGATCTGAAATAAATCAAAAAACTTAGCTTTTAACTGGAGAAGGTCAGGTAATGACATTTACGAAAGGCTTGCATTTTTGAAGGTAACTGCTCAGAGATATCTGTATTTGGTATGTTTCTAAACATCAAATATTTTTATTTCAAATAATTCAGCATACACAAGGTCGAAGAGAAATAAAAAATACTTAAACCAAATAGATGAGGTTCTTGCAGCTTGGGGAAGATGATGTTTGGGAGCAGTATGGTCCAGCTGTTAAACATAGCAAGGCACATTTCTGTGGTCTCATTTATCCATAGTTCTTAATATCCTTGTAAGGTGCTTAAGACCGCTGCTTGTGGTGTGAAGCGCTCCAAAAATTCATGCCCTAGTCCAAAAGCATTTCTTTGCTTACAATTCTCTAAGTTCAAATGTTAACTATAAGTTAACCAGGGCAAAAGTCACCAGAGTAAAATTATTAAGAAATGAAGCTAAGAAAGATTTGTAGTAATTTTTACTCCATGGTAAGTTTCCTGTGTTGAAATCAAATGTTTTGAGAAACAGGAATAGAGAATGTCGAAATTCAACCTCCTGCCAACAGACAGCAACTTTCTTGACTACCAGTTTTGTATCTTTTATGTTGGAGGAGGGAATTGTCTTTGTTCTGAACCAAAAGCTGTTCCTCTGTATTGGCAGTAAAATGAAAGAAGAGTAAAGCCATGTAGTCCCATCTCCCTTTTCTAATTATTTTCTCAATTTCCCTATTTAAACTTGGTTTTATTAGAGCACATTCAATGTTCTCTGCCACACCAGTGTTTTCTTATTTTTAAGGGACCTGGAGAAGTACTCACTTTGTAAGAAAAGAAGCACATTTTGATAACAAAAAGCATACTTATTTCAAGGAGCAATGCTCTGCCAGGAGCCCTCCATATGTCCTGCTGCTCAATCACCCCTCTTCTTCCATGTATTCAGCAGCTGGAAGCCTGGTCTTTGCTCAGCACCTCCTTCCTACTGCCAACTCACATTATTCTTAACCTCTTCAGCCTTGACTACTCCTAATGGTTGAGACCCAACTGTTTTGAAAATGGGAACCAAGTACATGAAATGTCACATAAGGACACAGAATGAGAAGAACAACCAAAGTGCTCTGCTCCGGCATTTTTATAATCTCATTAAGTTACAGGAGTGCAAAAGTCACCTCTTACACTTTAGTAAGCATCCTGTCTGAGCTCCTTTCAAATCTGATGAAACACTAACTGCCTTTCAGTATGGTTTGGGTTATCTAACAAAAGCCTATGCCACCCTGGAGAATAAAGTCAAGGGGAGAGGACTTACTTGTAGAACTTGATGGTGGGCTCCACAGCCAGCATAACGAATGGTGCAACAGTGTAGCACACAGCCAGCTGAGTGACTGCCCAGGTAACCACATCGTAGGCTATCTTAAGAGGCACTGATGAGAGGAAGTAATGTCTGCAGTTGTTTCTTATCTGTAGGTCAGGGAACAGTAAGCAGAAAATTATATACATTCATTTCTTAGGCAGAGACACACAGACACACAGCAGTGCATGACTCTCTGCTTACCGTGGGCATTAGTATCACGGGAAGGTTTGTACACAGTTACAAAGCACTGAAGCAGGAATAAAGACATGCACAGACTGGCATATTCAAGATCTCACAGTCAACCAGTGGCAAACAGAGAAGTGGTCCTCAGTTTTCTCTGTCATAACCACAGGTGCAGACTCTCTCATTCTAGGTGTCTAGCACAACATTTTTTGGGAGGGAAGCTGTTCCTCCCTCCTGGTTTTCATTTCTTACTGGTTACCAGTGTCTGTTTGATTCACTTTCCACAGTTACATGTTGAGGAGTGCCCATCTTGCTGAAAGCCTCTATCAGCTTGTTTACAAACAGTAAATCAAAGTTACTTTAAATGAACAAGTGCTTATACCTACAAATGTGTGAGTTTCCTAGAGATTTTAAGTTAGTTCCACATCTGTGAAATCCTCATAAATGAGAGGCAAAGCACATGTTCAGCATCCAGCTCTAGCAATAGCAGTTAATACTGGTCACTAGTTTAATTCTCCTTTCAGATTAACCTGGTTATTTATCCATAGTCAAACTCCAATAGACAACAGTGGTGCTTCCCAGCCCTGCACAAGTGGCTAGTTCAGCCTGAAATATCAGGAGTGATAAATTTAACAACAGTGAGACCCTGTTCTGTCTTTGGTGACTCTACACCATATAAGGCCTAAAACCAGAGACTATTTTACTTCATCAATTGCATCCACATAAATTGTTCAAGTTTGGGCTAATGCTCAATCCATGGTGGCTTCTTTTGCAAGACTGGGCCCAGAGTAAATTACAAGCCAGCGTAAAGGCAACATGGCCCAGCAGAAGTCTGGAATCCAACATGACCTTGAATCCCAAACTAATTTGATTGCATGGACATAGCTGGTAGCACCCCTAACTGTACATCTTCAAGCAACATGTCCTCTGAGAGTCAGGGACAGCAGTGCATCACATCCAGAACTGGGGCTGGTTATAACTGCTGGGTACTTTGCAATTAGCATCAATACAGAACAGAGTTACAGAACATCAAGCCTGCAAAGGCATGAAAGAGGGCTCACAGTAGGGACAAGCTGCTAGACCATGTGAGGGTGCAGCTGACAGCTGGAAGTGTCTAGCATGGGCCTTAGAAGAGAACAATGAAAGGTACATACTGCTCTGGCTGCGAGTGTGATAAGGATTCCAGTAAGAAACGTAAAATAATATCCAGGATAGATACCATGCCACAGGGCCGACAGGATAAATGTTAAAGCCGTAGGGTACCAGGGAGCTCTGTCATAGCAGACACTGCAAAAATGCAAACAAAACAGAAGAGGTTGAACAATGGCCTCTGAACAATTTGAAATCCTTCTGTTTCTAAGGTCTTACTCTGTTTTCTGAGCAGTCTTATCTTGGTTCAGTCACAGACTAGGGCATGAGGCACTCCCCCTTCATTTAAATGGAGGCTTGGATGGAATGAGGAAGCATGCTCATATGCAAATGAGTTTCCAAAGAATGCCGATACAAATATTTCTGGTGCTCAAAGCATTTAAATCAATAAAAGGATAAATCAATAAAGGAATAAAGGGCAGGCAAGACTTTGTTCACCTTTACATCTCTATCTGGAATCATACATTACCCTTCCAAACTCTGATGACAGATCAAGAGCAAGTTGAAAGACAAAGAGATGTGACTCCACCCTTCACTCTAGTGAAGAGAGGTATTTTTAGGCACAGTTATCTGGCAGATGCTGGGAACAACAGGGAGTGCCGTAAACTATTGCAAAACAGGGGATTCCAGCTAACTTTAGCAGCAAAAATCTTACTCCCGAGATGCAAGGATAACAGTTCCAGAAAACAAAACCCAGTCTATTTGGCTATCTGAAGTTTAAATCAAATGCTGTTCTTTGTGCACAGAAATGAGTGAAGATAATGCATTTCCTACCAGGAATTATTTGAATAATGAAAAATAGTAGACATTGACTTTTAAGAAGTATAGATTTACCATCATCATAGTTACAATAACTACAATAAATCTGTGCCTGCATTTCAGACTGTATGCTGTGCTTTAATCACACCAGAAAGTGAAATGAATAATGAGACATAGTCCAATTTACAAAATTTGGACTTATGCTAGTATTTATAATATGTGCCTTAACAGTCACTGGTTAAAATCAGATCATGTTAGTGCTATAAGTCTCTTCCCCATATCCTAAACAAGGGCTCCCTGACAAGAATCTTAGGGTAACTCCAAACCAGACTACATTGGGGCTCTGAGGATTTTGGCCTTATTTCTCACTGAATTTCTGGATCCCAGTGACACAAGACTCACCTCTCTGTGGGAAACATAACATAGCAAAGCAAAACAGTACAAGAAGGGTAATGCAGGGAAACAACAAAATGCTACTGCTTTTTGTCATGGAAGTTTTGAACCGTTTGTTTATAACTTTGCTGCTCATACATAAAATAGGAGCATTTTACACTTGCAGCAATAAAACTTTACTGCACCAAATTCTCTTGTGTTGCACCAACTATTACAGACACAGGAAACAAAGGAAGAACAAGAGGCTATACATTTATGAGAGCCACCAGTCAGCATTTTTCCAGGCCATGGAGAGCTTTAGGATCTCACAAGCATGTAACTGTCTCATTCCTCTTACCGTTTCAGCCAGGCAGCCGTCTGAATATTCCAGTTTTCAATGTACATTTTAAAACTTGTTGCAGTCTAAGAAAGAAATTCACATGAAATGTTAGCAATGAAGCCTGCAGAGTACCACTTGCAATTTAAATTATTGAGGAGGTACATGGAAAATATTAATTCTAGCAGCTAACTTTTATGAAGTGTGTGCCACAATCCATCATTATACTAATATGACTTGGGAGGGACATTAACTAGGCTGATGGCTCACTACTACCACTTGGCACTTGCTCTAGAATCTCACTTTTTTTCATATAATTAAATACAGTGTTTGGTTACATTTCAAATAATGGGAAATCTGAGAACATTCTTATTTTATATGCTTGGCCTTCCTTTCAGTTCATAAACAGCTTTATTTCTGGAAGAGATATCTTGCCACCCATTAAGCAATCTGGACTTCCCTACAGTACTACTAAAACAAAGTGTTATTTAAAAAAAGCGCTTTTTAAAATTATCATTATTATTACTGATATTATATAGCAATATTATTAATATTATTATTTGGAGAAGGAAGGGGGAAGACTGAAAAGCATGGGCAAAAAAAATCAGGACTTAATTCTGAAGCCAATTCTCAGCCCACTGCTAAGCTTGAGAAACCAGAATGGACTCCAGTATCCTGAGAGAACCATCCATACCTCCTCCTCTGAGCTCCTCCAGCTTTAGGGGACTGCTGGACTCTGTTGTTCAGCATCAGTTCCCCTACTGCTGAGCAACTTCAGCTCCCAACTCCACCTTGGTCCCTTGCCTGCTGGCAGAAACCTCCAAGGACACCCTGGCCAAGTGGGTACACGATTGAGTGACACCACAATATTTTGCCCTATCAGCTGAAGGCAAGGGCACACTGAAAAAATGGATTAAAGGCAAAGGCTTCCAAGGGGAATGTGCAGATATCTTTGCACTTTCACATAGAATCCTTAAAGCTAGCATTTCATCCTCTGCATTTAAAGAGTTAAAATGATTAGCAATTCCCAGTGCAGCACCACCACATTTTAATTGCATTACTGCACCAAGAGAAGCCAAGAAAAACACAGTTTCTCTTCCAACTAATATTGTCACCCTCTTTTGGCCTCCTTTAAGTTCCCCTGTTACATTACCAAGAGAGGAAGTAGTTGCTGGCTGTCAAAACAAGCAGGCTGCCAAGGCTTTCAAGTCCCCCATGTGCGCTCAGCCCCTGTCATGTTTTAAGGCCCACACAACTCCTTCCATGTTACTTATCTTTTCTACAGATCAGATAGCCCCATTTAGCACTCAAGTTCCCAGCTCTGAGGTAATTTTGCACAGGCAGGTGGCTATACCTGCTGAATATAGACTGCATCAGTGTACACTGCACAATCACATTTCAACTCCCAGTGTTGCTGTTGGCACACAAAGGGATGGTTCAAAGCTTACCCAAAGCCATGGTCTCTGTAGCCTTTTTTTCCCATTACACACATGATCAAATCAGACAGCACCCTACTTTATGTTCTTGGGAACAATTCTGATCTCTGTTGCCCACGTGACCAGCAAAGGAAGTGCATTTTGAGAGGCCATCAGTTCAGTGGGTAAACAGGAGCAAAGGCTCCTGTTTCCTTCATTTGGCCTGACTGAAGAGTACTGGCATCATTTTACTTTCCTCCTTCAAACGGAAGTTGCCTCAGCCCCCCGAAGTAAGAATCATCTCCTGCCCCAAAATCAGATACAGATTCAAGATCTCAGAGTGGTATCTAGGGTGCTGCTGTCATCAAGAAGTATAAAGCATTTCTGGGCTGTGTATCCTGTACTTATCAAGGAGTACACTGAGCATTAATTGTGGTTAAAAAGGGAAAAGAGAAAGAATGTTGAGAAACAGAGAAGGTATAATGAGACTTCCAATTTTGGCATCTTCAATGAAGAATAACAGGCTGCTTCATTTTCAAAAAGAGCTATTACAGAACATTCACTTAGTCACAGATTGTTCAGCAATAAAGCAGTCAACTTATTTTTATCTGTGATTACTTTTAAAATCACAACTAGAGAATTACAGAGGGAGGCTCCTCCTATTCCTAAAGAAGAAGTCTTTAGAAAGCAGTGGCAGACACATAAATATTTCCACATCTCACTGGCACTCACAAAATATTCTTCAGGGCAAACAAATTATATGGGCCATCTTCTGCATTAGAGACACAAACATGAATAGTTTTCAAAAGGCTAAGGGATCTTAAAAAGTATGCAGCAGTCACAAGGAAGGAATGACACACATTTTGAGAAACAGTGTGGCTCACTGCATGGTGTTCTAGATCCGCACTCATCTAAGCTCTGTGTGCCCCTGTCAGCTCCCACTCAGGTTGCTTGGTTTGTACCTGTAAAGTCTCCTACCCTTGCTTTTCTCCATGTACCAGAGGCAGTTCAGCCCTTGCACGTGTCTGTGCCACTTGTGGCAGCCTCTTTCACTACCACCACTCATCTCAACTGGGCTACAAAAGTGAAAGATTGTTAGAAGTAAATAAACAGAACACACCACAGATGGTGAAGAATCATAGCTGTGAACAATTTACTGACCCACTGGGCTCAGCCACAATCTACAGTAATTGACTGCTCATTTATTAAATATCTGATATAATTATTTATTAGCCCTCACTAAACTATTTAAAAATACAAGCTGAATACAGAGTGTGAGGAAGCCTGTGAGACAGGCTCTCAATGTTAAAGAGGAGCAGCCTGGTAGCATAGATTTACTTTCCTTCTCAGTAAAGCCTTTACCCATTATCATCCTCAATTCTGTATAATAATGCAGCCACTCCTTTATCTCACCTCAATGTTCCAGATATTCAAATTGGACAACAGGTCCCAGCGGAAAGTGCCTCTCTCATCAACTCCACTGAATCCATAACCAGCTGCATTGTTGACTGCATCTGCTGCAATGTCAAAGCAAAACAGGTCAAAATCAGACTGCTGGAAGAGACATGTTTTCTTACAAGTCAGTATGGCACCAAACAAACATTCAAGCCAGCAACCTCTCTTTCTAGGACAAGCTTCTTCTTTGCAAAAGGGCATTACTATAAGGCTACACAAGAGTAATTTCCTCAAGAGGAAAGACTAGCTACTCCTTGTGCAGGAGAAATAAAAGAATAAAATAACAGCTAATATAAATCACTTTTCCTATTATTTGGCCTTTATTATTCACCTGAGACAGATATTGCCATAAAATGAATTAGCATTTTTCTCAAAAGGGCACCTGGATGTCACAGCATTTTCAGAATTAAAAAAAACAAACCCTTAGTATCTCAAAGACACGCTTATTATTTCTATTAAGAATTCCAACATGACTGTTAATTAAGACTGTCATTCAGAATTCTGCAGACAAAGCCTTTTGCTAATCCTGTTGCTGAGCGTCTCACTAAAGTGCCTCAACATCTCTAGAACCAAATATTAAGTAACTTCAGTTACATACTTAGCTAATTTAAAGCAAGTAAAAGCCTGGATAACAATAGGCATTACACACTGATGCACTCTTGTCAACTACCTCCCCTCTCAGACTGCCTGGGATCACCTCATCACTGGATCTCAAGACTGATTTCAATGTGCCCCTGCTAGAAATACCTACTTGTACAGCTAAGAAAACAGAAGGGATAATTCATTATTGTCTCTGGATCACTAGCTGCAGCCAACAGTGAGGATAACTGGGAAAAAAAGGGAAGCACAAATACAGGTAAGGCTTTTCCTTCTAGGTCATTTACAAAATACAAGCCTGGTTATTGTTTTAAAAGGTCAGCATTTCTTCCTCAAGAATGAAAAGTGATTTTACTTTGTAAATGCTGTGAGTACAGGCACAAGCTCATGGAGAAGCCCTAGTGCCCAAAACTAGGAGAAGAACCTAATTATAAGCTACAAGACTAACAATAAATAAATCAACAAGCAACCTTCTCTAACCTGAAACTTTCTGTTTTGTTTTCCACTTTCCTAGATGAGATAGATTTTACTGATGTTCTCCATGTTTTTAATTTTCTCCCTGTTTAAAAAACCCTCCAACAATAAACGATAACCCTGCCTGAAGCTGGCCCACAGGATCCTGTCCAACCTCAGAGACCAGAGCTGCACATAACCATCCCCCAAGAGCAGCGGACTCCTGGATTTGCTCCTCCTTGCTCCATGGGTAGCAGGGACTAAATAATTCGTGTTTCTTCGCCAGAACCAAGAAACCAGGAATCCCGGGATGAGCAATAACGATCCAGCAGACCCCTTGGCCTTTTGCTTCCCGGGCAGAGCAAGGTGTGAAGCACAGAAGATCACAGCTGTGCACCCTCAGGCTGCCCACAAAACCCCAATCCCCGCAAGCTCCGCGAACAGCTCGGGCTGTGCGAGCCTTTCGCAGCTCCTCGGATGGGGCCACTGGGACCCGAAGTGGTTTCACTGACAGCTCGGTGTTAGGCTTGCGGCCGTGCTCCCAGGACTATCGCTAATGCGGCAAGAAGCCGAATTTTCTTTCCGTGGATCTGCAGGAATCCGGCGGCAGCTCCCGCAAAATAGCGTGCCTGTGCTGCCCGGAGGGCCGGAAGCATTTATCGGCCCCTTTCAGCGAGGGCTTCTGTAATGCCCTGGGCCACGCCACCGCGAGCAAAACTGGGAAAGGATAAAAAAATGGATAAAGTGCCTGCTGTTCTGCTGCCTGAATTTGGGATGTGAATCGCGAAGGCCCCACCCTCCACTATGCAATGCATACTTTTCCCCGAACTGAATCATTTGTAAGACATTTCTGCAGCCTCTACAGCTTGGTCTTGTCACAAATGCAAGTACAGTTTATCTCTTTAATAATGGACTTCCAGTTAATGCCAGAAAAAAATGGAGACAACAAGTTAACATTGGATCCCACAACAGTAAGCTTGTGAGCAAGCCATTCTTTATCTCAAAGCCTTTCCCATCCCACACATGCCAGTCCTGGCTGCCTTCCCTGAATCTGATAGTTTTATTCCCAGCAGTTAAATCACAGCCTTGCAATGAGTCTCCTTGGCTATCTCTATCCCATCTCAGTGACACCCTGGTCAGCTTCAAGGTACATGCATTGCTTTGGGGAATTCCAGGATCTTCCCTATACACAATGTCTTGTAATACCAGCAAATAAATCCAGGATATTTTACACACAGATGGTGAAACATGACTTGTAAAAGAAGAAAGTAAAAGGCAAAAAGATTATTTTGAGCACCAGTCTAGCTGGCTCCTAAAAAAATTTGCTTCCCCCTTTAGTGAGCCCTCTGACTTCTCTCCCTTTTCCTTGCAGAGATTTTGGTCCTTCCCAACACTTCCTTTGCTCCCCATGGTTCTCTAATCTCTTCTCAGGGCCGCTCAAAGCCAAGCAGTACACAGGACCACACAATGCTTTAGAGGCAAGGCCTAGCATCAGCCTCCCAACAAGCATAGGGTCCACAGCCTGAAGGAACACATCTCCCACATGAACTACAGGTCTAGGGACAATTTTATTTCCCCCCATCCCAGGTGTCAGGCCTACTCCCCAGTGTAGGAACTTACTTGCTACACACAAAAGTATATAATGCAGCCAGACTTACCCAACGTCCATGCAAAATAATACTTTGGTTTTGCTGCCTGTGTTACAACATACAGGTAACCAAGTCTTGACAAGAAGGGAGTTTTATCAAGAAATTCATTATCAATAATATATGCCATAGGAAAGTTCTTGGTAAGCGTCAAGAATAAAATGAGAGATACTAGTGTGATACACAGCTTGTACATCACTGCTCCCTAAAAAGCACAAACAATGAAACATTCATTAGAAACATTTGTTTAAGGGGAAGAACAAGGCAGTGGTCATAACATACAATGTTAAAAACAATGGGCTTCAAGAACCATTAAAGTTACTAGTGACAAAGTTGATACTAATTCATTTAGAAGAGGTGACCAAGAAAAGGCCAGAGTCACAGCTCTAGTTTAATTTGGTTTACTGATACAGATAGGTAGGACAATCACAAGTCAAAATCAGTGATGAACTTCATGACAGACTCCACATCAGTGTGCAGAAATGGGAAAGGAAACAAGTAAACCAAGCCCTACAGTGGAAAGCAGAAATCTCTTCTAAATGCCCTATCCTTTCCTGGAACTAAGGCTGGGTCCTCCTGGAAGCCAAAAGCACTGATATTCAGTGCAACAGTAGGTCTTACTACCCAGCTACCATCCAGAAGTCTTGCTAAAAATCACTTGTCCAAAAAGCATCACATTGTTACAGGACAGTTGTACCCATGACACAGGGTATGTGCTTTGCCACAGTGTTTCCTATTCCAGCTCCCCAGCTTCCTACACCATTATTGACAATCACAGCAGTAGTTCAAAGCTTGTTTGCAAATACACACCATGAGTAAACCCTTCTTGATCCAGTTGTAATTAAATTGTAATCTGGCACTTGGATACCATCTGAAAATTGACTCATGTTCTCAAAAGTTTAGTAAAATTGCAATATACTATTAAAACAACCATGCATGGTTTTTTTGACCCTTCTGATTTTCCAAATCACAATTCTCCAAATTCTGGAATAAAGTGAAGTGTTTTTATGCAGATATTAATACTCTCTCCTGACTTGCATCCTCCACAATATAGGCCTTATTCTGACCTCAGTCAGACTAATGTAAATCAGAAGTAACACCACCAGAGTCAGTAGAAAGACAACTGTGTGCAACAGGAATCATTATACAAAAGCACATTCTCAGCTTCAGAGGAGACATTTTGCACACATTCACAAAGCTGCACATTTAGTGTCACCTTAAGATAAGAGAGAGAAATCTGGACCTCATGCTACACTATCATTCTTTACAAAAAGGCAATTTTATAAGAAGGTTTTAAGTAATATTTTAAAAATATAAAACAAAATTAGCATTAAAACTATGTGAAAAAAATTACCTCTTGAGTCATCTTAAAATGTAAGAGATACTCTTGCAAATCACCTGGACAGGCCACAGTTTCTGAATAGCCATGATTCATGTACTTCTAACATCTCCTGCACTGTGGGGGAGATTTGACTTTTTTTGTTTTTTTCTGACATTTCCTCTTCTGTCTGGAGCTGAACTGCAACTTGTCACTGTCAGAACCTGCAGCCCATTCCCATTGCTGCACAAAGGACACCCATTAACAACTGAGCTGTTTTGCATGCCAAACCCATTTGGCAAATTCACTAGCCCCTTCACCCCTGACCTTGTGATAAAAACAGCAGCCACTCTCAGAAAAAACTCACTGTAAACTTTACTAGCAAGATAACCCAAAACTGGTTTTTCTTCTTAGCTTTTAATTATGAGAATCATGTACAAAGCAGTACTTTCCTGCCCCCTGCAATCAATCTTTGTCATTTTAAAACTTACAGTTGGAGAAGGATCAGGAAGTCTGTCATAACCCTTCTGCTTCCAGTTCACTTCTAACAGTTTCATGTGCACATGCCTCCCTTCAATGAAGGCAATATAATCCTTGTAATTGCTGCAAGGCCCTGCTATGATGCTCATAAAATTGAGAAGATAACTTAAATACTCCAGTAAAGAAGGTCTTGACCTGTGAAAAATCAGCCACACACAACACAAGGAAAAAAAAAACAAGGTAAATACAGCAAAGCCTTTCACCAGTGTTTTTTGTTACACTGTCTGCCTCAGTCCTCACCTCTCTCCTACCCCTTTTCCCCCAGCTGAAAGCTCTCTAGATCTGTTTTGGGGAAGATGAAACACAGCCCGTCATATTCTGGTGATGTCTGGTAGATGGCAGTCAGAGCAAAGGTAACATGGAAGTGCTTAAACTGCAGGTGAACTAATGCTAATGATTTGAAATGTTGTAATCTCAGAAATTTTTTAGCAAAAAACAGTAATAAATTTGTCATTTTGGACAGGTCAGCAGTACCATGAATGAGAAGCTGGTAATTGTTTGGAGACATCTGTCCAGGATGTCAGGGACCTTACAGCCTTGTTACACAAACCACAGGGCAGGGAGCCTCTAAAACCAGGGCTCTCAGTCCTGGGAGGAGCCCTCACCCACCCTTCAGTCCAGCCTCTGGAAAAATGGGAAGTGTCACATGAGACATACAGGAAGAGACTGAAGAAGCACTCTCTCCTACTGTTCAAATAAAGGAAGTAATTGCCTGCATTGCATCACGAACAGGAAGAGGAACTCAGGGGGAAAAAAACATGAATTGAAAGATGGCTGAAGATGAAAGTCAAAGAAAGACAAAGAAATTGTCATATCAATTTTTTTTCCATTTTGCAAGTACATATCCCACTAGCTCCTTCTGGGGCTGTAAAAATGATGTAAAATGAAGAAGATCCACTGTCCTTGCTACAGATCAGTAGGATGGAAAAAGAAAGATGCAAAGGTCTCTCAGCAGTAGTGTAATTTGTAAATTGTTAAGCTTGGGGTTTTTATGTGGCAGAAAATGCCAACATCCAAATTGTGCACTGTGGTCTGCACTGCATTAGAGTGAGAGCTCTCCACAAATGTCCTAATTGTCACCGTTCAAGTAAACACAGGGCCCTCAGATGAGAACACAAACTTGGGCACAGTGCTTGAGGACTCTCCTGCCCTAGAAACAGATGGACACACATAACCAAAACACACTTAAAATTCCTTAAGATTAAAACAAATTTCTAGCAGAAAAACTAAGCAACAGTTAAACATTTTCTGTTGCCTACTTCTATTCTGAAGTGGAATTAGTTTGAATAAACAGTTAGATTAGCATGGATTTTCTGCATTCATCCTACTGGTTATTGTAGATGTTAGAGCCTGAATGGTATGTTCTGTGAAAGCATTTCACAGAAAGATGCGGCAAACAATTTGGGGCAAGGGTCATCTTTCTGTCCTGCAAAATCAGGTCCATGATGTGGGCTTCCTAGCCCTACAATAAGATTAAAAATAAAGTCATTAGTTTCAGCTTGGATTTTGCACAAGGTTGGGTGGGGAGACATGAGCAATGCACGAAGGAATGTACAGAGGATGAGCGAGAAACAAAAACAGACCAAGAACAGGAGGGAACACAAAAGGCTGTATTACCAAAGGGGATTTAGAACTCCTCAGTTATGACTTGTCTGCCACTGACACTTAAGCTATTGGCATCTTCATTTCTATTATGAACTCATCTACTGTACAGGAAAAAAAGCCAAGCCTGTTTGGTGAGAATTTGACTAGAATTAAGGGCCAAGTGCAGTTAAAAATTATGCTGTGACCTTTAAAAACAGACACTATGGGGTCACAGCAAAGTTATACAAGGCTATCTGCAAGATTTTTGCTTTTCAACAAATGACTCCCTTACTTTCAGGAGTTCATAGGCAGATTTCCTGATGGCTGAATCTTCTACCTTGGAAATGAAGGAAATCATTTCCTTGGCCTTAAACAAACATATAATGGTGAAAAGTAGTTATGGTTTTAAGAGTAATTCTGTAACACTAGTTCTTCATTACAAAAAAACAAACAAACAAAAAACCCAAAAAACTCCAAAATCAAACAAACAAATTAAACAAAAAGCACACATTTCACAAAATGAAAAAACCCACAAAAAACCCAAAAAAGCCCACAAATTTAACTCCATTGTGCATTTCTTTGTGAGACAAGATAGAAAAAAAGGGTGCACAAGGAGGTGCTCTCTCCATATGAAAAAATGAGAAGACTAGTTACATAATGTGAGGAACTAGGAGTATTAACATTATGGAGAGAGACCAAAAAAAATAAAATCCAGCATTCAAAAATTATGGCAAAGAAAAGCAGCACTTGAAGTGTCAGACTCAAACCAAAGAGTATTTTTACTATGTTTTCTATGCAGTGGATTGTTGACAGGGGAGGAGTATTTACTTGGGAAAATAGCAATCACAGATCAGATGAAGATAACAGCCAACATGTCTGTATAGCATAGTCAGCCTGAATTTAAAAGAGCTAATTCATCAAAGACTTGTTCTCTTGCATGTGGAGGATATATTTAAGTCAATGAGACATTGCCAAATACTTCAGTGCTTTACTGACCAGCACAGGGTGATAAAGGCAGAAGTCCTGAAGTGAAGAAATAAGGAATATAAGGGAGAAGGTATGTTTGTGTAAGGAGGGCAATGACAGCAGCATTACAAAAACAAAACTGCTCAAGCTAATAGAAAAATAATGTAGGACTTTTGATATCTCATGGACTGGAAAGTAGCAGGAAACATTGTCATGGCTGGGCCACTATGTTGTCCCTGACATTGCAATGGAAAACAAAAAAACAAAAAAAAAAAAAAAAAAAAAAAAAAAAGAACAAAACAAAAGATCAAATAGCAAACAACCTCAACACTCAACTTCTTTGGAAGAAATTAGACACAAATCACTCAGAGAATTACATCCTTACTTTACAGCAAGCCGATTTTGCTCAGCAGTGAGTTCCTCAGCTTGTCGCCCTATTCCTGGAAAGAAAAGTCACATTAGATCTTTCCAAAAGATAAATAGTAAAAGTCTTATGCTTGCACCCCACAAATGAATTTCTAAAGCCATAATTTCAAAATTTCTTTGTCACAGGTGGTTTTAATACATCTCAATTCCTAACTTCTATGTCAAGTTCTATTCTACCTCTTTACCCAGTTCCTTACCTCATTCCCCCTTTCTTACCCTGGCTACACTGTCAGGATGAGCAGCCATAGCATTCCCACACGCACAATGGAAGTGGCAATGCCACCAACTGGCTGCGACCCCCAACAGCCTCTGCAAACTGTCCTGGGCTGGAAAAACCTCTGTTGCCAGAAGCTTCTGGCTCATTTAAGCACAAGCCTCCCGCTGGCTCCTTGGTGAGAAATGGAGCATTTCACAGCAGGAGGAGTGGGCAGGGGAAGGGAAACAGGCACTCAGGAAACAGAAGCTCCACTGGTGTGCACGAGCAGCCCAGCTGGCTGCTGCTGGAGCAAGCCTAAACATACACATCAATAATAATCTGGAATTGTTTGAGGTCCAGACTGGAAGAGTGACCTCCTGTTGAGTGTACAAGACCTTTGGGGCCAAGTTAGCACACAGACTCAATGTCCCAGGGAAACGATGGAAAAATCTTGTGTCAGTGGTAAACAGATACTGTTTATAGCATATACCTCAAAACCTTCACCCTAAAGCTTTAGCTGCACATCCTGCAGGGAATCCCACTGGCTTCAGCAGAACTACACGGGATGAGTCACACACTTGATGTGGAGCATGTGCACAACTCCATGTGCACAGCCCCAAAAGATCTGGGGCTCGGCACCAATTGACACTTTTCTAAACACACTGGTCATAATTACCAATACCCACATCCTACAATGACTGCTGATAAGCTGCTCATTTCCATTCTCTCTCCACTGTTTCAGTTTGTAAATACTGGGAGGGCCTGACTTTCAGAGAAACAGTTAATTAAGTAAAGGACTGGGTATTTTGTTTGTCTGTTTCCATTTACGGACAGCTGTGTTAAATTTTTACAAATAGAAATTTGTTGCGTTAAATTTTTACAAGTAGAAATTTGTCACTGATGCTTGAACTGCAAGCTGCCTTCATTTGATCAACTGCTTATATATGTAATGAGCCTTTTCCCCCATTATTCATCTGTAAGATTTCTGGTCTTTTTAAAATGCTCCTGCCTCTGCTGTTGTCTTTTTCCTTTCTGTCTGTTCATTTACCTTCAACATCCTAGGTGTGTACCTTAGCTGCACATTGCTGTGGAATTGCAGCAATATCTGAGCTGACTCAACTTACAGAAGCAGAGAAGCCTCAGCAACATGAATGCCAACCACATGGTCAATTAGCCAAGCTTCCAGCTGTACCTATTATAGCCAGCTAAAAGCATTAGATTCACTTGTGCAAACCTGGCTTGCAAACAGTGCCAGACCCCTGTGTGGCCATCACCTAAATCCTTGCTCACAACTCTGTAGCAAGGCACTTATTCAGTCACCCACAGCTTGTAAGGCAGCGGGCCTTAGACCATCAGAAATGTGCACTGCAACATCAGTGGGCACAAGCAATAACGCTTCTGACATTTTTAGCCTTTGCATTGTAGTAGACACAGGCATTTTACTGTGAAATAATAGTGCTCTTTGTTACAGCACAGCACAAGACTGAAGACAATGTTATTTTGCTTGCAACTGTGCTTGTCACTGCACTGGGGAAAAGCTACTGAATTCTATCTCTCACAACTCATGGAGTATATTACCACTTAATATACCAGTGCTAGCTTTTTTTTTTTTTTTTTTTTTGTTGCTAAATCAATGTTAATGACTGAACCTATGTAACAAACACAATTCTGGACTTCTGAAAATCAGTACCAGCTTCAGAGAAATTAATGGAGATGCACTGTAGCATCTAAACAAGAGATACTGGTACTACCTAAAATCCAAAGAAGTAGAATACCCAAAGGGGAAAACAGTCATCTCTGATATTGCAAAGACAGTTTGATCCTAAAAACTGGTTCAAAACTTTAACTTTTGCATTTTCCTCCACAAAGCGTTTTTCTTCTTTATTTGGAACAACTCACTGAACTACATTCATTCACTCCATAAATCAACCATAGAATGCACTGGAATAAAAAGGCTGTCTTCAGGACAAGGGAAGAGATTCCTTTTCTTACCATCATGTAGCTGGCATGCCAGTGTTGTGATCTTCTGCGTAATTATCATCAGCGGACTATAACAAAGACAGAAACAACAGTTACATGTCTTTAATACAAATTATTCCCAACTTTCTCACTGAATGTCTTTATGTCTTTAAAAGGCATAACTGTATTAGCAACAAGTGGAAAACATCCAATTAAAGCTGAAGGAGGCACTGAGGCATAAGACAATTGCCTGGGTTCAAAACAACCCCACATTAACTTGCACTGGAATTTTTAATTGCTAAGTGCACACAAAGCCTTATTTTATGTCTCCCTATCGTGCAGCAATGCAAATTGTAGTACAGAAGAAATCACACCACCAGGAAATACCAGCTTCTGCAGCCCACTGAGCTTCATTTCAGGCAAAGACCAAACTGAAGCCTCATACAATGCAACACTAGAATACAGCAGTGCTGCTGTAACCCAGCTCTGGCTCTTCTTACTGTTACTCTCCTATTGTCTGTCTCCTCAGTGCCCTAAAAAAATGTTGACTCTGCAGATACAGATGCTTATTTCCCCACATGAATAGCTCTATCAATTAGGACTGTGTGCAAATACCAGAATAGCTGTCAGCACAGCAGTTTCCCACTTGCTTCTTGGCCATGCATCTGTGTTGTGAACAGCCTGTACAAGGTACACCATCCAACTGGGTGTGTATAGGCATGTGGGATCTGGAGCCCCTGGAAACAGGAGCTGGTTGTACCTGAGCCAGACTTTGGTGCCAACTAAACATGCAGCATAGAAATATCCACTGTTCCCAGTAGGGTCACTCATATTTCCCATATCTACCTTTAAAGAGCTCCTGGGCACTGAAACCAAGTGTGAGCTGCTGCAGCTAAGGATTGGGAAAAAACACTAAACTCAGCTTGGTGGCATCAGTAGCTGGTTCACACAAGGATAAAGGACACAGCCAAGAGCATTTAGAGGAAGGTAAGACGCAAGATGGGAAGAAAACCATGGGGACAACTGACTACTTCCCCCATCAGCTGTGGTGCCCTAAACATGAAATCTGGCACTGAACATCTGCAAACTGGGAGAACCCATGGCAGGCAAAGCACCCACTCACACTGCTTCTCCCTATCTCTCTGCTACTGGGGACACCAGCACAGGGTGCCCAGATCTCTCACAACCACAAGATGGGAATGGGTGATGAGGACACACCACTATTTTAAAAGCATTAGTTGTGATGACTGTATGTAAAACCAGACCCACAAAAGAGATCTGTCTTCACTCAGGATTAATACAATGGGTTGTTTCTCCATTTGAGAATAAATTGACAACATTAACTAGATGGAGGTTTCTGTTTGAACACAAATGATGTCTTCATTCTAGAAATGAAAACTTGAGTTTGTACACATTTATTTAACTATTTACAGAGTTTCACCAGTATATGGAATTTTTTTAAGAGACATAGATGATTACACCAAATATTACAGCAGTTCATTTTTAACTATTGAAATATATTTTCTGGAACATAATTAAAGAAAAAAGTTTTGTTTTGTTTTTTTTTTTTAGTTCAAACAATGTGTTTGTCCCACAGATTTCTCAAGGTAAAGAAAAAAAATGTGGAACTTACAGTCAGTGATGTCTCTGTCTAAAATAACAGTCAAATACTTATGTACTACAGAGATTTTAAAGAGATTCTGGATCATCCTTAACTAAATCGACCTACTGCTTACAATCAAATCTAAACCCAACGGCTAAGATAAACAGTTTACAACCTGATTATCCCACTAATATAAATCAAACAGATTCTCAAGATAATTCATAGGCTGAGCATGGTAAACACACAAATACTGGTAAAAGACATTCTTTCATTCTAGGTGGTCTTTTTTTTAACACTTAATACGGTTGATCTTTTTCAAGAGTCCACAAGTAATTCTGTGGGGGTAATTTGCATTTTCTACCCAAAACCAGAACATGCAATATCAGCCAATTACTTAATCAGAAACTGCTTTTATCATTTCAGAAGTCCCTACTTGAAATGACAAGTAAAAAAAAGTTTGTACAAAATTTCAGAATAGGCTTAAATATACACAGAACTTGAATACAGTTGTAACAGAGGAATTTGTACAGCAGCTCTTCTTGGGTCACCTAGATCCTACTGATTGTAGCTAAGGAATGGACAAATTCAACAATGACTTTTCACCTTCCAGTAATACTGTCAAACAGTCACTTTAAACTTTATTCCAATTCATCTTTCAAGAAAAGTGATTTATAATCTGCTTCTACATTATCTTCAACATCCTGTTTCTCAAAGTGGATTTTCCCAGACAAAACTTAGCTTTGCTTTCAAAGATACATAAATCCTAATCCTTTAAGCATATGAAAAGGGAGATTTCTTCAATCCTTAGGAGAGACAGAGGCTGTCACTGAACCAAGCAGTTTTACTGCAATAAACACAAATTTTTATTTTGATAGTGTTTGACCTTTTTAGCTTTATGGGGGAACATTAACATTTATTTCAAATTGCTTCAATTTGTTGCATATGTTTCTTATGGCAGGCACTTCATGCCGATACTGAAGTGGGTAACTTTAAACCTCAGGCTCTGAGCCAAAACCGAATGACTTCAAGTGTCTAAATTTAGACACTTGTCTTAGACAAGGCCCCCGTGGTAAACCAGAGAGAACCAAAATGCAAACAATCCAAGGGCAGCAGGAGTAAAGCCTGCACTGAAGTCATACTACATATAAACACAGAGGAGAGAGGTTCTCCTCATCTATATTAGGAATTCATTGCCTCATTAATGGCACATTGAGAGCCAACCGAACAAGTCAGCCTTTCCTGCACTTTAATCAGAAAAGATGGACAGTCTTTCTCCCTCAAATCCCCGCTCCAGAGAGACAAGGGAGAGCAAAAGTGACGTGTCTGCCAAGGTGAGTGGGAAGGAGAGACACAAAGTTCATTAGATACTTCCTGTTCTCCCTCCTGACATCATCATATTACATGTCACACATATTTTCCAGAGTGGCTGGAAAATGGCCCAGCAGAAAAGGACCTGGGGGGTGCTGGTCAACAGCCAGCTGGACAGGAGCCAGCAGTGCCCAGGTGGACAAGAGGGCCAGTGGGATCCTGGCCTGTGTCAGCAATAGTGTGGCCAGCAGGAGCAGGGCAGTGACCATCCCCCTGTGCTTGGCTAACGGTGAGGCCACACCTCCAATCCTGTGTTCAGTTCAATTCAGAGGACATTGCGGGGCTGCAGCACATCCAAGAAAAGGCAGTTGGAGCTGGGGAAGGGTCTGAAGTGCAAGTCCAATGATGAGTGACTGAGGGAGCTGGGATTGTTACGTCTGGAGAAAGGAGGCTCAGGTGAACCTTACCATTCTCGACAACTGCCTGAGGGTGTAGCCAGGTGGAAGTCGGTCTCTTCTCTTGAGTTCCACCAGGGGAAGTTTAGAGTAGACATCCAAGGAAATTTTTCACAGAAAGAGTGATTAGACATTGGAATGGACTTCCCAGGGAGGTCATGGAGTCACTGTTTAATGCATGACTGGATGTGGCACTCAGTGCCATGGTCTAGTTGACATGGTAATGATCAGTCATAAGTTGGACTTGACGATCTCAGAGGTCTTTTTCAACCTAAATGATTCTGTGATCTCTACCCTGCTCAGGTAGGTGGAAACCTGCTGTGGAGTGGCAATGGGATGACACACACTAAATCTTTCACTAGATCAGTGTCAGGTATCTCAACACTTCACACAAAGGGTAAGCAATGTTTCAAGTGAACAAAGAGCATCTTCCTCCCTCCTCTCCTCCTGCCCACCATTCCCCACTGACTTGATCTCAGGGGGACCATGCCTTTGCTGCAGGAAAAGGCAGAGCACAACAAAATAATGACATTACTGCAACTCTCCCTTAAGGGTGGGGAGTGGGGAGGGAAGAAGCCTACATTCCTAAACATGTAAGTTTTGATTATTAAAACTTTAAAATACTAGAGTATTGAATTGCCATTTCTATTCAACCTTTCAGGCAAGCTCTAACTTTAAACAGCACTAAAACATTGAGTAAGTTAATAAATGCAGCACCATATCACCTATAGTCAATGGTTCCCAACATGATACTATTTTAACCCTTACACTGTACTGGAAAAAGTCAAAAGCACTAAAAATAAGAAGGGAAGTTAACAAAACTATAAAACTCCCAATCCCTTTTCTTACTCCCAAATTTTGCAATGCACAGGTTTTTGGAGGGGAGCAATTAGGTTGAATTTAAAAAGAAAATCTACCTACTACACTTGCATTTACAGATGAAGCACAAAGAAGGAAGCATTATCCCTAGGAAGGAAGAATTTGAAATAAAACAAATAAATAAAAAGCCTAAACAACTTGCAATCCATCACATTTGAACACCTACTGATTCCTTTGCAGCCACATGCTGAGTGGTGATTCTGCACCCTCCCCACCTGTCCTATTAAGCACTACAAACTACCACAGAAACACAGGGTCTGATTTATGATGTGTGATTTCCCCTCCCTTCCCATGTTTTAGATATTGGCTATGAGTTTAGTTTAGCTGCGCAGTACCTCCTAAACACAAATCATAGTGGCCAACTTTTAATTAAAAAAAAAAAAAATGGACCCAGGGACAATTTTATTTTTCAAGGCACCTAACATAAGGTAAAGACAGCTTTGGGTTTTTTGTTTACCTCACATTAGATGCCTTGAAAATAACACAAGAGTAAGATGCAACTGTTTACAGAGAATGCTCTATAGAGGGATTTACTCCCCTAAATAAACCTTCCATATGAAAACATATCAGTTAATATAATTTTTAAATGCAGCTTGCCCCAATGCAATAAATTTGCCAGAAGCACGGGCCAGTGGAAGTAAAGATGTTTTGTTTGTAGACTGCTGTGGGGGTCCTCACCAGATCACAGGCTGGCTTCTGCACTGAGCAAGCTGTGATGCTTACGAGAAAAAAGACGTTTTCCAAGCACAGTCTGCTTGACCTTAGGTAATCCCGTGGAGAAGTCTGGCACACGCTTGCTAGAAATAGTTTCCACTGACCTGATTTCACTAAGAGAGGAGGTGGAGTCAAAAGGCTCACAGCAGACAAGACTCCAAAGCAGCGAACATTCATTTCAGGGTTACCTCTGCAGCGCTGAAGCCATGACAAGAAGTTCACACAGTCACACCCTGCTGTGACACTAACCATTGCTGGCAAGGGGATGGCCAAGCTGGCAGTCAGCTCCTACTTTTGCTTTCAACAGTAAAGGAAGAAGTACTGAAGTACATCAGAAGAAAAACACTTCACTAAACACACTTGCCACCTCCAAAGCAAGCTACAATTTCCTTCATGTGATGTGTTGCCTTTGTGTGTGTGTGTGTGTGTGTGTGTGTGTGTGTGTGTGTGAAAGCTCCTAAGCAGTATTTCTTAAGCCTTCATGGTAGAAGCATTTAATTTAAAAGAGTGTTTGCTTCTAGAGAAGTGTCTAGGGATGTGCAAGATGTGTGGAGTTCTCTAGTAGTGATTGCCTGCTTGAATTCTGCCTCATTCCCTACACTGCAGCTCTTGTAGGGCTCCTGTGTATCCAGTGGTAGGTGATCTCAGGGCTGTCTGCCGTGGACAAGCACCCAGCCAAGCAGCAAACAGGCATGGCAAACAGACTGTCCCCCCTTACTCACCCTGCACCTACACTGCTGCCCTGCCTCTGGGGACCAGCTGCACACCAAGGTTACCCAGCACTGCTGGAACTGACACTGCAGCAATGTACTGCATGTCACACATTTAGAAGGCAAGAAAATAAAAATAAACAACTGAACTTGCAGGACCAGACAATGTTTCTGCTCTGTGTTTTAGCATGGTAACAGAGTACATCTATCTTTGCTTTCATCAGCAAATATATTTCCTTTGTGACAAATGGCTGCTGTACTTTTTCTCCTTCCTCTTGAAGGAGGCTGAAACTAAAAGCCACTGAGAGAGGAAAAAAACAGCAACAAAGCACTAACCACTCAGCAAAAATTCACTGCCTGAAGTGACACTTCTTACTGAAGCATGTGCTTATATAGATGGCTTTTTGAGAGGGCTCTCTCAATGACCATCCCTTTCTAAGCAGTTTGCTGAGAATGCTCCTGCTGCTCTGCATTTGGGATAGGGCAAACACAAAAGTGGTCTCCAGAGTGATGTCCACCAAAGCACTTGTGTAAGAGCTACAGATTTGACACATGTAGGGGGGAAAACTGCTCAAGTCTCCCAGATATGGTCTCTCTCAGCTATGGTCTCTCTCAGACCAACAGAAGTTGTGCCAGTGTGTGTGGTGATCTTCACAAACTGAGTTTCTCTTCTGTAAGGAATGGCAGCAAGAATCAGACTAGATTCTAGACTAGAAAAGATCTCTAGGATCACTGAGCCCAACTGTTAACCCAACACTGCCATCTTCACCACTAAACCACGTCCCCAAGTGCCATAAATGCATCTTTTTTGAACACTTCCAGGGATGGTGACTCCACCACTTCCCTGGGCAGCCTGTTCCAATGCTTGGAAATATTTTCCATGAAGAAACTTTTCCTAAAATCCAATCTAAAACTCTCTTGGCCTAACCTAAGGCCACTTCCTCTTGTCCTGTCACTTGTTACAGGGGAGAAGTGACTTACCCCAGCCTTGCTAAAACCTCCTTTCAAGCAGTTGTAAAAAGTGGTAATACCCCTCCCGTTCTCCAGGCTAAACCACCCCAGCTCTCTCAGCACTACTCATACATGAAAGAAATTCCCATATGCACAATCATTCTCTGACATTCACTGAATAACCTGTAATATTAGGAAATTTTGCTCAGACACTGCAAGAATTCAAAGAGGAAACTAAAAAGTTCTATGGGCCCTCATCAAACAAAGGATTGAAACAGATACAACTTCCATACCTTCTGAATTTTATCTGGATGATCATATGCAACTGGCATTTGGTCATGAAGCTTGCTAGACTGAAACCCTACCTATTACTACTTTTGAAAAATCAGAATCAAGAGTCCTTATTTTAAACTAATTTTCCTTAAAGCTATCACATTGCTATACTCAATACTGTGATACAAAAGGAAAAAACACAAACCATATGATATTATTACTGTTTTTATAAAGTTGTATAGGCAGGCAACTTACCAGCACAATCCTCTTAGCATAAAGAAGAAGAAATAAGAGAGAGAAAGAGTTAGGGTTTGGTTTTTCCAGGTAAAATGTAAATATGCCACGGCAAACCAAGCAAAATAAAACATGCACATTTCTCTCTAAGATTGATTTGGATTAAGGGGGAAGCATAAGGATTCAGTTACTGTACAATTAGTGTTCAAAATCAAATGGCATTTTTGAGGAAGTAGTAAAGAGAAAATTCCTAAATTATATCACCACTTATTTGAGAAATAATATATCTGAAAGAAATTTGATTAAATATACACACTTTTTAAAAAAGTAATAGAAATTGAAGTGCAGCCAGCTGGGAATTGTTTTCCTTAAAACCTGGCAGTAGTTTAAAAAACAACACGAGATTTTCCTTTAAATACTGTGCAATACATTAAAAACTCTTAAATTAAGAAATAGCTGCAAGCAGATTGAATACAGTTCTGACTGTGGGACTCAGTGACCAAACCTTCCCTTTGCAGGAGTTAAGAATTAATTAGTCACCAGCAGGTAAGAAGTCCCTTGTTTCTTATTTTGTAACCTGGGAGTGATGTACCACAGCTTGATCTTTCATTTTCCGGTTTGTTTAAGATATGACTCAAAAGTTACCCTGTTCTCTCCATCTCTGCACATTTTACAAGCTCTGTTGTCAAAATGGGAGGGCTCCAAACAAATAGCACAACCAACTATTACTAAAAATGCCCCAAAAATATCTTTGCAAGCACACTTCAAAAGGGTTATGTGTGCAAGTCACTAATGTGGATAAAAACTTCCTCCTTGCACCAGATATTACCAGGCTTATGGGATGCTGAAATCTCAAACACAAGCCAACAGATGATGGGTTTTTTGTTGCATCTTAAAAGATTCCCCCAAATCCAGTGTCTTGCCTTCTCAGTATATATCCCCAGCCATGTTCACCCGAAATGGTGTGAGGCTGGAGGGACATGGACACAGCTCCATGGTTCTGTCTCACTCATCTCCGAAACCCTGAGGGAGAACTTTAATCCTCCCAGCCAGGCCGTGTCCTAATGATTCCCTATTTCCACATGCAACAGATGAAGAACTATCAAATACGTGAGATGGAGCAAGAGAAGGTTCAGTTGCAGCTCATACATGGTAAAACTGTGTCCAGGGAATATATTTTGTCTCTCTGGGTCATCACATCTGTTCAGATATAAGCAAAAAGCTTCAATGGGAACATATTTACTGCTGAAAAAAGCAGGTTTTAAGACAGATTTATGAGGGTGATCTGGGTTTCAACACTTTGGATTGCAAGTTTTTATTGAGACCACTACAGTATTTTTACTTATTCATAGCTTTTTAAATATACTATGAAGGTGCAGTTCACATCCATAGTACATTTTTCACTTGTTTACTGGTTGGTAGTTTTATTCTTGACTGAAGTTTAGAAATCGGTGTGTATCTTGAAGCATCAAGTCAAAATCAAATAACAGAGGAAGTTCAAGCATTATTTTTTCACAATGATTATTATCCGCAAGCTCATCATTAAATGAGAGTAGTTACTTTTTCATCAAGGGAGCAGAGAACACCACCTAGTCTGTAAGAAATAACCATCATTCCTCTTCTTTCACCCTCAGTCTCAGCTGGATCTTTATTAAATGTATTCAGAGAGAGAGCTAATATGCCTCACAGTGCACTTCTGAACACAGTATTCAGGAAAGCATGCTCTCTCACATTTCTCTCTCTGTGTCTGTCTCTTACACACACTGAGCTGTAACATTCCAATCCCATTTACAGGCTCCTTGGTATGTCATGCTCTTTGAGGACATGCTTTTGAGTATTAAAAGAACTGCAGAAAAAATTACAGAACAAAATTTCTTTAAACACGTAAGTTCCCTTATTATTGCAGCTTCCTTAATAAAAAAACCTCAGGAGTTTGAGAGAAACTTCCCGTCCACCACCTGAAGTTTAATTAAATGCTGAAACCCACCACCTCAAAGAGAGAGACACATGCACAAAGACAGCAAAACCTTAATTCTCCTACTCTGTGCTTGTAAGTTGAAAAAGACTTGGAAGAGTTATGTAAAACTTACTGTGCAAGTTTACAGAAATTTGTCATGGTATGTTACTAATTAATCTGTCTTCAGACATTCAATTAAACAAGTGGAATACAGATTAGCATGCTGGTTGTAAATCGTGCAAAAGCATACCTTCCTCTCTCAAACAAAGCACACAGGGTTAGCTGTCTCTGTCTTTGCAAAGCATCCTCTGCTGCTTCTCTGAGTGAAATCAGAGACTACAGGATGTATGAAAACCCTTCCACAAATATCACAGCATACAAAAAATTGTGTTGTTTATTATTATTTATATGGCAACAACCACAAGCTGGCCCCATGAGAGAACCGGTTCTGACAACCCAAGCTGATCTTTTGTCTCTCTGCATGGGTTACTCACCCAGCTCCACCAACTCAGCCCTGCCCAAGTCCTGCCCTCACACCCTGGAGTGCCTGGGCTGGGAGACATCTTCCCAGCTGGGGCTTCAAGATAAATCAGAATGGGGGAGAGGAGACACAGAGCTCTCAGCTGGAAGGAGAGCAGCCCACCCCACCTGTCAGGGCAAGCCACCAGGGAGCAGAGCACCAGACACATAAGTCACTCCTGCAGCTCCAGGGAGAGACTGCCCAACTTATCCTCCCAGGCTGCTCTGCAGGGAAACCTAGCTGGCTAACTAAGCTCTACCTTCCCAGCTACACAGATTCTAGCAAGAAAACAGCAGAAACAATGAGTCAGTGTAAAAAATCATATAGTGCTTACTCCTTTTTTAAAAAACAAAAAACAGCCAACCAAATAGAAAAAAACCCCAACAAAACCCCAAAGATCACAAAAAAAGCCTCAGAAAAAGCTTAAGGGAAACACAATTGCAGGTGCTCCACAGATATCATAAAACTTATTCTTACAATTTAGTGAAATCAACTAATACTGATTGACACAGGAACCAGTTTGCAGACTCACCCGGAAAAATCTGTAGTGAGAATACCATAATGAAATATGTATATTCGGCTTATGTGGCACAAGGTGAGGTATCCCATAGCTACCACAAAGGAGTACCTAAAAATATAACACACAGAACACATAGTTACCAACATAAGTACCAACAAGAACTAGAATCACTCCAATTGGGTTGGCCTTGTTCTGATTTTTTCAAATCAGATTGTTAAAAAGCCCGAAGTCTATGCTATAAGACCTGGGAGAAATTCTCAAAGGGGACTAATGGTTTTGTATACCCAGCTGAAACCTTACAGAGGTGTCTCCTCATTCTGGGGTTGGGGAAAAATGGAAGAAGAAATAGGATCAATTGAAGTTGCAAAATTCAATTTTTAAAGCTCCCATCTTCACAGATTATTTTGAAATTTCTCTCCAACTTAAGTATTTGAAACCAAAAGATACTGAATGTCAGTTACTGAAGTTACCCACTGCATTTTTTGTCTGTAAATGTTCTTTATTTACAACTCTTCCTCAGATCTTGCAAAGACTAAAATATTTCAAGTTTAAGGAATTCTCTCTCTTGAGATTTTATATAAAGGCAAATGATAGCACATAGCCTAATCCTTTTAGCTGTCCATGCTGAAGCACACCATCCTCCAGAAAAATCATAGAATCAGATATTTTAGAAAGGACCTATGAGATCACTTCAGTGTCCGACTGAAGAAGTGTTCCCTAGGTAGGATGTGACAAATTCACTCTGTGTTTCAAGAAGATTGCACTCTACTGTTGGGCAGGGCAGTAGCAGGATTCTGTTTTAACAGCTGAACAGTCTGAAGGCTGGAAATGCTGCAGCGTTTGCCCAGGCAGATGCAGCCTTTCATACAAGTAACTTCTCCCTGTATTTACATGAGCAAGAAAGAGCATACTGGGGAGGGAAGAAGCAGATGGATGTTTGGAGACAGACTGAATCGTGAGGCAAATTACACAGAGCAATGGCGAGCTGGGACACCAGAATGAAAGGCTGGCACTACATGAACAGGCCAGGACCAGGTTTACTGGTGTCCTCTGTGGCAGAGGTTATCCTTGTAGGGGAGAAGAGGCAAAGGCCTTCAGATTACAGAAGGAGATGGCTCATCCTGCATGCCTGGTAGGGCTGAGCCTTGGCAGGCTGGTCAGTACACATTGCCAAGGGTTCCCCCCCTCAGACCCATGAGAGCATCCACAGCAGGGGAGAACTAAAGGTGAAATCAGACAAGAGGATCAGTCAGCAGACAACTGAAAAAGAGCCAGGCCTCTGCCAAATTATGGCTGGTTTTAAAAGAAATGAGTTTTTCCTCCCTGGGGGCTAATAAACTGCAGTGTGAGTGACAGTGATGGATCACAAGGCAACCTGCAGGTCATGAGGCCCACAGCAAACAGCTGGATGAAAGGCAGACTAAAGGGACGTGACAGATTCTTCAGGAGATGCAGAGTAGAGTTTATCATATTTTATCTGGGTCAGGCATCCAGCCCTGCCTCAGCATGGTCCTTGGATTCCCCTCTCATCAATGGAGAATGGCAAACATCCATCCAAAGGCAAGTCACCCAGCTCAGACACGTAACAGTGAGAGACAGGATGAAGGATCTAAAGTAACCCTCCATGCTGAGGTGAAAAGCACTTAGATTGAAATGGGGGCCAGCAGGGAGAGAGACACTGAGCTGTTGCTGCAGCTGGGAGCATTTCTGATGCTGGATTAATTCATCCATTTGTAGGCCTTGAAGGCTAGCAGCTTCACTAGAGAGCAAATTAGCAAAAAAATAACCAGGGAAAAGAGTATGAAGGTTAAATTATGCAGTTTATTTAATCTGTTCTCTTCCAGCACATTTTTCTGGGGGAATAAAGAGCCAAGTCTTGAAGCCCTGCTCTGAAGGTTCTGTTCTCCTGTATGAACAGGTCCAGACCTTAAAGTGGCATTGTTCAACCTTACTCTCAACTGGTTTAAATACATTGTTATTTTGCCGAAATTAACAATGTGGATGCACTTTGAGTCACACTGCTATGGCTAGTAGAATACAATAGAACAGTCCTAACCAAATCCTCCCTCAGAGCTCCTGAGGTTTTTCAGCACGTTGGATTGACATTTCACATTAACTTAAATCAACACATGGCTGTCTTGCAGCAGTGAGTGACATTATATGAATTGGCTTGGTTTGTGTTTCAGTGTAAAGCTATTTTGCAATGAGTTATTGTAGCTAATTGGCTAGAGAGGAAGAGTGAGAGGGTTTCTTGTTGAAGCTGTTTCTTCATCACCACCCCAACTTCTCTAGGAAGATGTAAATAACTATTGGATGATTCCTTTGTAGACTTTGTAGACTTCCTCTGATCTACAGTCATTAATTCCTGCATTTCCCACAATGACCAGGAAACCATAATACAGTTTTTTTAACACCTTTCTACTTTGGTCTCTGGATGGCATCTTTTTAACAAACATTGTCCAATTACCTTTTTTTTTTTTAATGACATTATTAATTACCTCTAGACTTCTGGGCTTTGCACTCTGTGAGAGGGTGGAAAAAATATCTCCTTAATTCCCAGTTTTGCTGGTGCAAAATGCTAGTAATTGCTGTAGACAGGATTGTTTTTTACAGTTCACACTTCTAAATAATCTTAGAAAAATCGTAAGAAGGGTTCCCATTTAGATATTCAAGAGGGGTCTCTTCAGGAAAAAAAGGAAGGCAAGAGGATTATCTGACCATCAGATTCTCAGACAGCCCTGGCCTTGAAGGCAAGTGAAGAAAGGGTTTCTGTTCCCCAGCCCAGATTTATGTGGATTCTGAGCATTCAGCAGCAGCTACAGAAACAACCAGACAGTGCAGAGACAGAAAACACCTGCCACACACCCCAACCATAAGCAATAACCCAAAACTTTAAGCAATTGCAGTTCTGGTATTTTCTACTTTTTCACAAAGCCCAGTACCAAAAGCAAGCCCTCATTTTGTGGATCACTAAGCTAAGCTGCCTCAGTGACCTTATTTGAACAACCCAACTCAAGAATAAGTGGAAAATATCTAAAGGCCAAACAGCAATGGGGAAAAAACATTAAAAAGGATTATCAAATGCAATCTGGAAGAATGCAAGACCAAGGAGAACATGACTTCCTTATGTTTAAGAAATCAAAGGTTTCTCCATAAATTATTATGCCTGCAAAAGTCAAATTTTGAGGCCAGCAATTTCATAGGAAAATGCAATAGATCAACCAAAAAAAAAAACCCACAAATTGAGATTACAGCTGCTTCTGTAACTCCATGAACAAAGCTCCTGCAATTAACTGGGAAAGAAAAAAAGGAAAGAATGTGGTTCTAAAAACCCCTCATGGTTCTCCCTGAAAGCAGAGAAGTCATCAGAGGGGCAGCTGCAGACTTGCAGCCGCATCAGCTCACCTGTGGATGTTGGGAACACTCGCCATATTCATAATGCCATAGTTCATCAACACCAGGACAAAAAGATGAATGGAATACCTTGAAAACAACAAAGTGAGTATTTAGATAATTTCTATGTTAGCTGGAAGTGCTGACAGTTAAGAGCAAGAGAATATTTTTCTGGGCAAATTACATCAATGTGATGTCATATCAGGCTACCAGTAAACCTGGATTATCACACGACATCTTTTATAGCCTAACTATCTAGCACAGACTGATACTTATTAAAAAGATATTACCCATTTATTAACTGAAAGAGTAGCCTGGCTCATTCAAGCTGAATACATCTTTTCCAGAAGAGGTATCCTCACAGCAGACTGGTGTGGCCTTAACTTCCAGAATAAACATCACAAATTAAATTAAATACTTCATTTAAAAATACTTTTATGAGTCATTTTAGTTTGAGGGCTTGGAATGGTTATGTTGGTTAGGATTTTTTTTTAAAGTAGCATTAAGAGCCTTCAGATTAAAAATATGTAATCCAGAAATGCTGAAAAGAAGTTTAAAATTATCTTCTAATACCCAAGCTTTTTCTAAATGGTGACTAAATACTCACCACCCAAAGCAGAAGACAGCAAAGTATATTCCAAAGAGGGTGGCAAATGCATGGCGGACAGAGGAGCTGGCATGGCTGGGACTCAAGTAAATACGAAACCAAAATGCAGCCAAAAGTGCAAACAGCTGACAGGCTACAAAATTGATCTGCAAAAGACAAACAAAACAAAAAACTGTTTTGATTCTTGGAGGAGGAGGGGAAGGATTCTCTCTGTTCTCAGAACAATTAAGAGCAGAGGTAGGAAAAGGGAGGGGAATTAATGAGCTATGAATCTTTTGCTTCTCAGCATTCTCACTTGTGAACTCGTGGTAACTTTTCTCAGCCAGTGGCAGAAGGGATTAAAGAAGCACACAGCCACCCAGAAGCAGACTAGGAAGGTCAGGCTCCAGCTACCCCAGGGTACAGGTGGGGCTCTGGTGGTTCTCACTCTCCTTGGGGGAAGGCTCTGCTCTGCTGCCAGCCTGGCCCAGGTGCAGGGTACATCATTCCTCTTCTCTTAGCAAGAGACAGGGAACTCAAACTCCCAGGAAGAAGTGTAAGACTCAAATATTCTCCCAGTATCTGACTTTTCCCCACCCCAACACAAGGGAAAAATTAACAATCTTGATGTGGCATTGTTCACTGGCAGTGAGAACTGGGCAGCTGCCTTCTCTGAATTCCTCCACTCCACAGCATCTTCCACATAGACCTTCCTATTCCCCTTTTTTTTGGTGATTTGAGTGCAAAGAAAACAACTTTGCTCTACCATCAAGCAGACACCTAAAAGAATATGCTTCTCAAATGTTCTTTGGCTACTGCATGTGAAAATCCTCGCTTGCAAGGAGGTAGTGATGGCAGTGGGAGCAGAAGACATGCAGAGGGCAAACAGTACAGGAACAGAGGCCACTCTTGTCAGACACAAGGACAAGCAAAACCAACATCACTCTGCCTTCTTCAAGTCACCTTCTCTTTGACAGCCTCAACAAAACTCAGAGAAGTTGGAAGAAAACCAGATCAAACTCAGAGTCAAAACAGAGCTCAGGAGCTGTCTATAGAAGAGCAAATTCACCACTGGGATACAACATCCCTAAGTCCAGCCTGGACCCTAGACAGCTGGAGGTAAATTCATTTATTCAGTCACAGTGTCTCAGTCCTTTTTCATTCTTTTTCTCTTTTCTTTTTTTAATTCACCCTGAGCTCTGCAGCAGCAAGTCATCCCAGAACAAGCAAAACTAAACAGGCTGCAACATTTAAGCAATCACTTGGATTAGAGGATTATCTGAAGCTATCAGTCCAGGACAGCATAATACATCTCACTCGGAAATGCTCTGACATCCTGGCTGTCCAGGGGTTGTTGGATTCTGCCAGGATTCTTGTCAAAAACATTTACAACATGTTTAACAAGATAATATAGCCCCAAAGTGCTTTTATTCTGGTGGACTACATCCAACATGGTGTTAGCAGTTCATGCAAACACTTTCATTAAATGTTTGTTGGCTTCATTGGTGCAGTTGCTTTATTTCAGTGATCCAGACAGTCATGCAATAGAATAATGCAATAATTTAAATGTTTATGCTGAATTTTAGCACTTTGGAGCAGAGACAATATCAATTCATTTCTTGCTCATGCAAGCAACCAGCATTTGTAACAAATAGTATCACAGAATTATAACCAACACAACTAATTCTCATTTTTAATGAAAGATCCATAGAGATTCAAAACTCTGCAAACAAAACAAAACAAAATTGCACCAGCCTCACAAAACCCAGATGCTGCAGTGGAAATCCTGATTTTGTCTGTTACCATTAGAGTTACATTCATAACTCTGACACCTTGCTCCCACCCTTGCACAGCCAGAGGTGCAGCAGAAACTGCTGAAGCCCCTGCAGGGCTGCTCTGGTCGCATCCTTTCTAAGCAAGTTCCCAAGGCTCATGGTTGCCAACTCATCAGTGACAATTCAGTAAACTTTAACCCCCCCCCAATCCTTCTCCAATTTAGGGTCACACTGGCACATCCAGTGCAGCTCAACTCTGTGGCATGCAGAGCTTCTCTGATCTGGTGTAAAGAAGGAAAGGGCAAAGACTCCCAGAAACTGACGTGGCTGATTGTTTGAAGACAATACCCCCATCTGTGCAGTGCCACTCACGGAAGCTTCACACCAGTAAAAGCCACCCCGATAAGCAGGCATTTGCTTTTTACTTTCCTCCAGCTCTTGCATGCCCAGTTCGAGATGTTCAGGATGCTGGGATCCCAGAGGTTCACGCACACAGCAAAAGGAAAGTGCAAGATGCCAGAGAAGACTCACTTGTAACACTGTGTAAACAACTAAAGCAGGGAATGACAGTGGCGGCATCAGCAAAAAAGCGGCAGCGACTTCATCACAAGCCAACATCAGCGAAGGACAGCTCAGCAGCCTCACATACACGTGCTGCTGCTTGCCTTCACCTTTGAGCACGTGTTACCTGTGCTACCAACCCTGCCACTATCTCACTTTCACGTCGTTGTGCAAATTAACCAAGACAATTAACCAAGACTCTGCACTCTTTTTGCAAGGATTGGTGCAAAGCCTCATACCAGGTCAAAATGTCGCACTTATGTTTCAATCCCTTCTTGGTTTATAAGGGTTGTTTCTGCAGAGCAGCCAAATATTGCAGACCCAGTGCACTCAGCAAACAATAATCTGGCAATAGACCAGGTTTGCTCTGTTCTTCACACAGGAATAGAGGGATACAACAGCTTTTCATATAACCACCTCTATTTAGTTATTTCTGTGTACCATTTTAAACACATGCAGTGTTCACATGCATACACACAAAGGCTGACTGATCATCTGACAGTGACTTTATTGCATACCATTTCACATTAGTTTTATTCTTCATTCTCCATACTTAAGACATCCAAGTAAACAGATCCCTAAGAATTTAAGAAATGTTGTGCTGCATCACAAGTGAACTAAGTCACAGTTTCCTTCCTTTCCCTTTCCAAAGAGAAAAGGATTCATACTATTTCATTTTGATTATTTCCACTGTTGCTAAAAACATTTATAAACAGAAAAATCAGGGGTTATGAACACTGATGAATGGTGTCCAGGCAAAAATGACACAGAAATAAAAATGAGATGCAAATTAACCTCTTTTCAGCATAGCAAGTCATTTGACCTGTGTTTTTAACCAGTCACATCTATTTGGTGTTGCCACCAAAATTTTTCACATCTGTTTTCAAATTTGCTAGCAGAAAGGAAACACTTCTGCCTTTTACAGTTACTTTCTTCCATGCTCTAGAGAGTAAGATGTAATAAAATTAGGAATCAGCACATATGATATGCTGCCAAAAGAAGACAGTATCTTCCTTTCATTTTCCATGATTAAACACTGGAAGACAGAAAGGCAGTCTCATCACAGTATTCTGCAACGACATCTGGAAGACTTGTATCTGAGTCACAGCCAGCTGGAGACAGCCTTGCAATACAGAAACAAGATATCTGCACTTTTGGAGAGAGAGAAAATCTGGAACAGCTCCAGCGCAACCGAGTCGATCGTTATTGTTGTCTGGTTAATGAATCCTTTAATTCTTTATTAGTCTCAACTTTAAAAGGCCAGATGGATCCAGAGCAGGTATGAACAACGAAGGAAAAAAATAAACTGTAGTTCCTCCTTTTGTTCTTTCAAATTCAGCAGTAGCAATAACTGAGCAGTGATGTTTAGATTGCAAATCTGAGTTTTACACAAAGTTAGCAATCAGGTCAAACCAACCCACCAAAAGCATCCATGATGTTGATGCAAGAACAGCCAAATACAGTGGTTTCAAGATCCCCCTATTGGATTATGCTATAATCCAAGCCCTCAAAGTGCATCAAAGGTCAGTTCCATCTGTCTTGAGCCCTTGCATCTTCTCCCATTTTCACAGGGTGAAACTTGGCAAACATTTGACTGGGACTGTAAAAGGGGAAACACTAATGCCTAGGAATTTGGAACCACCTTTTTAGTCACCTCCATCAACAGGCAGGGCCTTTTACATAGGAAGGTCATCTCCTCAACTTCCTAACCACTCTCAGAGGAAATCCATAAATTTTTTACTCATTTTATTTGATCCAATTACCATCTTAACAGTTAAGTATTGGAAGGAAATATCCTACATTCTGTTTTGACCACAAAAATACTTTGTTTTTCCTCTACTACATTTTTCCTCCCTTAGGCTTGAAGAAAATCTGATCTCACTTTCCAAAAATCTCGTAGGATATAACAGACTGACCACACAGTTCTCCAAACTCCAAATGGCAATTAAGTCCATTACCCAAACCAGACCATCCTCTGTAAGCAAAATTCCTATTAATCCTATAACTTTGACAATCACCATAAGCAGTCACACTGCTAACTTGCCCCTTGTTGGATGACAAGGTGCTGGTGTGTCCTCAAAACCACACAATCCTTGGATAAAAACCAGGCAAGTTGCACATTCATACAGATTCACAGACAGAGGCACAAGTGTGTTTGTGCACAGCCAGGCTGTCAGAATATTCCCAGCCAGCATTCAGGTCCCTGTCCACTTCCGTATGTAGCAGATGATGCAGTCAGGTTATAGATATGGCAGATGATACCTCTACTTTTATTCCATGCCTTGGACTTACCAGCCAAATGAGAGAATAAAGGTTTAAAATCTACATTTCATTTGCTGAACAGAAAGGCCATGCAGGGTTGTTCAGTATAAAGATGAAGTTACAGCTCATGGTCAAGATACTCTGTATTTGTTGCCAGCTACCAATGAGCTTCTGAGCACTACTTCAGGAGACTGCTACAAGGTTTTTGTCTGGTATTTTAGACTTTTTCCCCTACTCACAGACTTACTTACCACAGATGACCAAAGAGCTGTTTTCAGTATTTGGATAAGCATAAAGCACCTTGCTAACAGAAACTACTGACAGCAATAGCAACTCCTCAAGTCAAACCACTGTCTGTGGAGTGCAAAAGTGCTTGGGTAGTATATTGGAAAGGGGCTGACATAATGAAGCATCCCACTCTGACAGAGATCAACCCCATCTTCCAGGGTGACGCCTTTCTTGCAAAGAATAAAGCAAGAACTACAGAAATGCAGGAATTTGTTTTCCATGTTTAAACGATTATTTTGCACATATAACCAAAGACACCTGGCAAACAGCATGTTTAAGGTCACTTTGCTGGGGACATTTCTATTTTGATAATGAAAAATAGACCTGCTGTTATTACAGTATTTCATAACATCAAAAGTGAGATATTTAGAAGGGGCGTGTTAAGAATGAGAGATGGAATAGTCTTTAATCACATCTCAAAGATATCTGATACTTGCTGAAATTTCTCAAAATATTTTGATCTCCAGACTATTTTTATGAACTATAAGGACAAATATTCTCTGCAGAATCACTTAGCTCTACAAGCTAAGGACAAGCACCACCAAAAAGGAGGGCGATATCATAGAGACCACACCAAGTTTCCCACTGCTAGAATTCTGACTTAGGCCTCCATGAAGGAAAAGGATTTGTGTTACATTATCCATACAGTTCCCCTTACTGCCCACAGTGGTATCACTTCACACAGAACTCAGTGCACTGAGAGCCAGCACAAACAGGCATTTGTAAAGGGAGCAGAACTGAGTGTCACTTGCAGGATCCTGTTTTTTCTGTTCATAGCCAGGGTGAGGACTGCAATCACCACAGATCAGAGAGGATACAAAGTCATTTACACTGGGGAAATTCTGATTCCACCGCTGACATGACACATCTCCAGTACTATACAGAAACAACTTATTTCTCTGGCTTTGTGTTGTAGGAGTCCTATGGAAGACTTGTGGGGGGATAGAAGCAAAGGCTTGAAAGTAGAATTTCTCTCATGGGAGAGACAGAGAGAGAAAAGCGTATAGGCGTGACTAATTTAAGATTATTGTCCTCTTCAGAAGCAGCACTAAGTTGTCATAGCCTTGGCATTTTTTGTGCAGTTGCATGCAGAAAATGGAATTGGTGAAGTAGAACATACAAAAATGACAGTATTTTGGCTTGTTGTGCTATTTTCCTGGGTAAGCTCTGCTTCCCTACTCACAGGGTCAAATACCCTTCCATGATTTAGGCTGTAAACTTGAAACAGATGTTTTTTCTGGATTACCTCTAAGAAACCACTGGCAGAATAATCACTAGCAGGATACAAAACATAGTTATAGATTAAACCCTGAGTCATCGAAAATTTTAAAAGAAAAACATTTAAGTTGAAACTAAGCTTGAGAAGTCAAATGTACATCATAATGCTAAGTCACACTCCCATATACTTACCTTTGATAAATTTAATATGTGGACCTGATCCAAAACCAGCTTTAGCTCGCTGTCAACAGCTCTGACATTGAGCTGTAATGACTCTGTATGTTGAACAGATGTTTAAGCAATGATCATTTATGTGCAGCAATGTTCTGCCACTACCTGTACCTCATTAATTACTCCTCTCTCAGCAAGTGATGCCAAATGACAAAACTCCCTTGTATCCAAGATAGTCAGCACTAATTCCCATAATAGGAACAGCAGCAAAATCAAACAATCTGGAGCCTTTACTCATTCTGGTGGTTCTTTTAAACCAGAATGCCTTTAGGTTATTAGAAGATCTGTCTCATTTCTCCAGACTGCTCAGCAGTGAGGCAGCACACTAATTACAGCACCTTTAATTCCAAAAATTACTTCAAAAGCATAATTTGACATACCTCTGTGCAGGTGGAGTATTGCACAGTATTAAGTGTCAGACATGTCTAAAAGCAGAACTACAGCCAGGTCAGAGTATAGAGGATACTTTAATGAGAAAAAGGAAAAGAGGAGTGAAGTGTTGCTATCCAAACAAGAAGTTTGACACACCAAGAAAAAAATCTCAATAAAATTAACAAGCAAAAAAACACAGTACCAGAACTACCAGCTTTACTTCCTCATAAAAGGATCAAGTACTTCTGGTAGGAAAGATGGCATCTTGTACTATGTACCCTCCTTGGTTATGCATACATTCATACTGATAAAGAGGGAACAGACTGACCTTATCACCACATTACTCCATCACTCCAGCTCTTCTGTTAGGTATGCTCAGAAGGCCCCATTTAAGCATATATAAAGTTAGGAGAAAAATACTTAAGCAAAAATTAACAGAAACAAGGAAGACAACAAGTCCAGGAGAGTAAAATACAACAAAGCAGACCCTTGAGTCCCTGCAAAGCCTTCTCTGAAAGTCCCTAGAACTCTAGGAAGTTCCCAGGGTGAAAACACCACAGCACTGCTTCTCCCTCTCTTTCTAAGCCACCTGCAGGGATCAGGCACCTATCTGGAGATTGGATCCTTGGTTTCCATAATCATTAAATACACCTCTTCCCCACCTTTTTTTTCACAAAGGAATTCTTGGATAACAGATACTGACCCCAGCGAGTCTTTCCAGATGTGATGAGTGCCCCAAATCCCAAAGAGCTATTTCCACACTCCCTCTCAAGAGCACTGCTCAGCTCCCACTCCACAAGACTGTGTCCCTTCATCCACCACAGACAATGCGTGGACACCACAGCACCAAAAAGGAAGCAGGACCAGGACAGGTTTCAGTAGACATGATCCAGCTCAAGTTCATCAGCCTCAAGCACCAGTTGATCCAGAGATTGCAATCCAGTTTCTCCATCTGCATTCTTGAGTAAATAACTTCAAAGTAGCAGCACTAAGAATAGGATCAACACAGACCTGATTTTTCTCCCCCCACATTTAAGGGTTTAGTTTTTAAAAGCTTAGAACCCAACACAGTAAGTCAAGCACCTTTTCATTTTGTCTGTGTAACTGATAAGTACACTGCTGATTTATCCAAAACACAAAGAAGGAATACAGACATTTGGTTTGTCTACCCAACCATCCTGCTAGCAGGTCTTTCTGTGACTTCAGTGTAAATTATCTTCCCCAAATACCAACGGGGTTGCCTGAATGCAGGAATGGCAGGATCCTTAGAGCAGTGTTTGTAAAGTCCCAGTTCAGAAACACACTTAACTTTCAGGCCAGATGAAAGCCTTGAGCCTGCACATATTCATCAATTTAAAAATAAAACAGTAGGCTTAAAGTGCAATCCATCACTAGAATGGGAATTGGCACATCTATAATAACTGGCCCCATTCTTGCTACTGCAATGTCTGTGCAATTCTATTTTCAGTTCCTTTTCTATAGAAAAATGTCAGTGGTCTTTAAAAATACAAACCAATACAAACAGAGCAGTGTTGTTCTCATTATCCCAGTGATATCCCAGTAAGTGCACACAGCAGAAAGAAACAAATATCAGTAAGGGGGAAAAAGTGCCAACTTGACAGGTTATTCCAAGCCAAAAGAAAGTTGTTTTTTTCCCCACTGTAGAAACTGTCAGCACTGTGCTAAATTTAAGCACATTATCCTTGGAATTAGTGGCTTGATCAAAGACTAAACTTTTCAGACATCGCGATGGTATTATGTAACACTTTATTAGGCCCTTAAACACAGAAAATCTGGAACATCCTGTATTTCAATGCTCAGTCATGTTCATAGCAACTTAAAACAAGGGCACTGTAAAGATTAGCTTATTGGGACATGCCTAAAAAGTGTATGCACTGACTTTGCCAGAGAAAAGGATAGATTTTATCTCTCCTAACAGTCATCTCGATACCAGAGCTAGTCCATCTAAATTTCTTTTCATTTCAATGGGGAAAAAAGGCAATTCTACACTGCAATTCATCAAATCCTGAAACATAACTCTAAAACAGATACTTCTAATACAAAAGTACTCTAGATGAGTAAGTTTAGATGCAGAAATGTACAGGGCAGACTTATAAACAGTATTTATACTACACACACTAACTTTATCAGAAGAAAAAAAAACTCCCTGTATTGTGAAACTGGACTTCATTTAGCTGCAAGAAATGAAGTTTTCAAAAATGACCCATAGATTCTCATGCTTCAGTTTTTGGTTTAATGCTTAAAGGCACCATAAAAAGGTATCATATTCCAGAGGCTGGCATTCTACACTAATTTCAAGAGCCTGAAACAGAACTGGGATAAAACAAAGCAAAACAAAACACAAATCTAAAACCAACCAACCAAACAAACAAACAAAAAAAAGTGCCAGTCAGGAGAAAAGCAAACTAGCACATCTGCTGCTAGATATGCGTGGAAGAGTTTTAGGGTAACAGTGCTCCCACACAATGGGTGTAGTCAAACACCCTCGGTTTCCTGCTTCCCCAAGCAGGTGCTACAAACCTCACTTCTTCCTTTCCTCTTCCTTGCCTCAGCAGTTTTCTGTCTCAGAAATGCACAGGAACAGCACTTGCAGATGGAGTGAAGAACAAAGCAAATTCTTTCAGACAAGCATAAAAACATAATATTGGGGTACATCAACAGGGAAGGGTGAAGGTCTATGTTGCTGTCTTATGCTCCAACCTAGCAAAATAAAGGGAGACCATACCCTCCCCAATAATGCAGTCTACAGAATTTGGTGAAAGAGGTACAGAAAGTATTCCCAGCTACCTTTCATGGGCAGAAGAGGATACACAATACTTTTGGGAAGCCAGCAGTAAGGGCCAGGGAAAATGTGCAGTGAATCTGCAGAAAATTTTTTTCTTTAGAATTAATTTTTAGTCAGCTCAACCAGATGCACAATAGAGAGGTTTTTCACATGGGGAAATGAAGAGGCATGGCACACGGGTAGGAAATATATGCACAACCACATTTTTTGACAGAAAAGCTTAGTCAGAACCATTTAATTGGGAAAATCAGTTTATATTTAGACAATTATATTTGCAAACACAAGAGATAGTAAAACTCCCTCTTTTTGCTTCCAAAAACAATGAAAACTTTATATTTTCCAGCAGCTTGCCGAGTCACACATTTTCCCCAAGGCACTTGATTCTGCTGGCCAGCAGATTTTCTAGATAGCTATATTCTTCATTTTTAGCTTATTTCCAAAGAGCTGTATATGTGCTGCTTTTTTTTTTTTTTAATTCAAGCACAATTATCTTAATTTAATTCCTTTGCTATTACAGTGACGATGTAGAATCAGCAATCCTCTGTTAACTGCCAGCTCCAGATCCTCCCTTTCACAACCACTGGTTGTGGTCCTTCCTATTGTCCTACAGTTTAAAAGTAAAATTATTTCTCTGTGCTTTTCAATATATGACATGCTTATGTAACCTTCATTTATGTGGGCTGCAGACTTATTTTTAATCCCTTCAGAACCGTGGCAGGAAGAGAAGACACCAGCAGAACGTGTACAGTGACAATATCCTGTTGTGGCTTTTTTTCTCATTCCTTATTTCTGCCCAGAATTTGCAGCATACTTTCTTCATGATCATTTATTTTGGATGTGAACCATGCAAAAAGAGAAAAGCATAACCCCAGCTGTTTATTTATGCCTGTTACAAGCACCTTACATCTACAGCAAATATCTCTGAAAGCTGAACTTTGGAGCATGACTAATTTTAGGCACTCAGCTTCAGACACTATTGAAAACAAGTAACTTGGAGATGACAAGTGCGCAGGACTTGGCACAAGTCAAACATCTCAACCACCAGTAAACTAACATATTTGGAAATCATCAGTACCTTTCAAAAAAATCATGCTCTGAAGGAATTTGAGGGGTTGTCCCCTCAAATTAAACAAACAAATAACATAAAGCAAAAAAGCCCACATTTCCTAGTTTTCAAACTTAGCAACCAAATCAAAACAAAAACTAACAGGAAAATACACAGCATGAACAAGTGGCAGTTGGTGAATAAAAAATGCAAAAAAAATATATTTGGCTTTTGCTATTAATGAATTTTATTTGCACTATACTATATTTGAGAAAAAAATATTTCATTTCCTCATGTCATTAAAGCCTTCTTTACATATCCCCCCACTGGAGCTCTGTGGTTCTATTTGCATGCAGTACAGCAGAACTTTGGTTTATAACACTGATATTTTCCAAAGACAACTGTGATATGAGGAGGAAAAAACTCATTCACATTTGCTTAATCATGGTATTTTTGTATTCTTGCCATGCTTATGAGTCAGCAACAGCAGAAACTTAACTTGCTTTTCTTAGGCAACAGAAATAAATCTCACTTTTTCCTCTTCCAAAGTTAGGAAAAAAAGAGAAGAATGTTCTTATATTTTAAAATTATTATAGTGATGCCCCTTCTGTGCAGTGACAGGCAACTTATTATCCAAAAAACAAAGTACAACAACAAAATTCCAAAAACTCCAAGTGAACTCTTCTCAAAATACCCTAAGAATTTGAACACGGTCAGAAAAAAGAAATTCAACAATCCTTTAAGTTGCATAAACAATTATAATTTCCTTTTCAAGCAAGGACTTTACACATAAAGCCTAAAAAAACATGCTGTGAAAGAACTGGGACATTGCATGATCTGCCCAGCTGGCTTACAAAATGTATTTCCACCTCTCTATCGCAAGGTTTTATACCACTAACATCTGGATATCTCAGAGGCACTTTGAGAAAGCATTTCAGGTTTGGTTTTTAGCAAGCTTTGCTATCTCAGAACGCACATGGTGTTTTCCCCACTCTTGCTGTAGCCCTAAGGTGCAGATTCAGATTTGGGAAGCATTTCAGTTTCTCTGATGCTGGGAAGCACCTGAGCACAGAGTTTATATGGGACAAGGGAGAGGAGACTCAGGACCTGGAGGTGACCAGCAAAGAGCACCTGAAGCTTTTCCAGGGCACAAACCACTACTTCCACCAGCAAATAAATGAGGCCACCGCCTCATAGACAGAAATTCTCCAAGCAATTGCAAAAACATGATCCTAGACACAGCAAACAGGCACACTTGCCATTTAGGGTCTTATAAAACTGGACAGGAAAGTCATCCTGATCAGTGATCACGCTCAAAAACTGAAGTGCCACAGGAAAACAGAGAAGGCAGACACAGAATCTATTTTCTCCTGATAACTCTATCTAGGCCAAAAAAAAAAAAAACCAACACCCAGCCAAAACCAGGAAGTTTAATTGAGACACCTAGGCAACTGAGGTAATGGTGCACATTAAAATGTATGACTGATAAACAGACAGATAACAGAATACAGATCAGGATGTCAGAACCCTATCAAAGGATGAAGGCAGACTTCAGCAGACACCTGCTAGCACAGTCTATTCAAAGAATATATGCAGATAATGAAACTCAGCATAATGACAAAAATCCCCCAGCAGTTAAAAATTAGAACAGAAAAGTAAGAGGATAACCCAACAGGGGAATACATTGCAAATCATATAAGGGCCCAGTTAGTTTTTATATAAAGTAATAAACAGTAGGACAGCTGGGCCTGCCTGGAAGTGGAATGTTGGAGAAGTGACCTCTCCTGGGTGTTGGCTGATGTTCCCTGCAGAGATCTGGTGCTTCCTGCTATATTATCACCATGTGAAGAAACCCAAGTAATAAACCCAACATGGAGTCAAGGTCTGAGAAGGGATGAGGACTCTAGCAGAGCCACTCACCCATACTGGAAGTAGCCCTGCTTTGGACTGTCAGCAGTGATTTGGGATCCTGAAGGCATCAGCCACACCAGAGGCAGGGTGACAGAAACCAGTGCCTGTAGAGGGAACAAGCCCTGAAAGGAGCCAGAAAAAGAACAGGTACTTCCAAAAGCTTTTTCCTTTAAGCTATAAAAACTAGAAACTCATGTATTTCATATAAATATCGAAGTCCACTCTGGCTCTCGCAGAGTTCTTGGCCTTAGCAGCCTCTTGTTGATAGGATTTTGCAGGCAGGTCTGGACTACATGCAAAACACCTTAATTTTAACCACTGCTGAATCTGAAGCCTATCATGTTTCTCTGAACGTGAAGAAGCACTAGGAGACAGAAGGGAATAAATCCCTTCTTCACTTGACCAGAAAGGTTGTGAACTCCCTGTGCCTGGAGGTGTCCAAGGCCACCTGGGGCTTTGAGAAACATGGTCTAGTGGAAGGTTCCCTGGCATAAGGGTTGAAGCTAAATGATCTTTCAATATATTCTATCACTCTAAGGCCTAGATCAATTTCGTTCATGCTGCTCGCATACACTTCACCATGATCCCTCTTAAAAGTCACATTTCCAAAGCAAACCTCTCAGTTCCTTCACTTTGCTTTAGCAGGTTTAAGAAAATAAGCTTACCTTGTATTTTTTTTCTCTTTTATCTAGTTCAAATTTTCATTCTGGTTCATGGCAAAGAACAGCTACAGTCATCTTTTCATTGACAAAACCAACCACAATGGAACAGAAATATAGTTATGTCACTCTGCCCTGACCATTCTTTATTCTAATCCTCATTCTATTAATTCTATTAGCATCAGTAGAACACCCCTGAAACTTTATTTTTCCAAACTGCTGAGCTCATTTTCCTCTCTGCAATTTTAGGTTTGGAAATTGGGAAATAACACTTGATCAGAGAAGTGGCAATAAAGGTAACACAAAATTAAAATTATATTCTCTGAACAAAAAACAAAGAAGTGTTTTCTCTCTCATTAGTCTATCATATTTCACAGTGTCTCACAGCAAAAGGCCTTTTGACTTTCAACATACTTGTACGAAGTAGGGAAAACCCACCCATTCTCTGAGTGCAGTGTTATTGTTGCTGTGGCAACTACAGACCACAATCTTTGCCTCCAGAGAATTAGCATGAACACAAATATACACACCAAGACATAGACAGCTGTGGGTCCTAACAGTGCCTGCAATTCACTGTGGATGCCTAATGCTTCCATCAAAAGTGGAATTTAATTTTTTTTAAATGAATTTAACTTCTCAGCCACTGTCTCCATTTATCCATGCTTTGTTTTCACGTTCAATACAGCACAGTTGGCAAAACATCCTGAGAAACCCTGACACACAAGTGTCAATGTCAGACTACTTAAACTCCACTTGTGAGTGAACAGAGTAATTATAAAACTCTCTCTAAAACAAATAAATTATCAGGTGGAATTTGCTGGTATAAATACTTAATGCAAACCATAGGAGTCAGGGATTTGAACCTACCCTCTGTGTGCTCACATGAGATGAACAGTCAATACTGTACTCTCTTTAACACTACCTTGCATTGGTAACAGGAAAAAAAACTACTTTCACCAGTTTATAATGTCATTTAAGCCAGATGTAGGAATTAAAAATTAAAACTTTTCTACTCAGTGGTCCTTTAAAAAGTTTTACTTAAAACCAATACATGAGCATGAAAACAAGCACAGGAGTTATTCAAGAAATGCTGAAAGCAGGGGGTCCTCACCTGTTTTAGGTTTTGCCTTGTCATTTTGCCTTCCCCATTCCTGCCCTATCTGCATACCAGGGCAAATTGCACTTGAACAAGAAACCACAAATGAAGAAATTGCTCAAGTCCAGTTAGAGCTTTGTCACAAGACCAGGGCCTATGGAAGCAGCAAACACTCACCCAGTTCATGACAGTCAGCATTTGAAGTCTGTTTCTTGGCCTAAAATTGTTTTTAAGTTTTTGCTAGTATTCTGCACATAATCTAAAGAAATTATTTTAAAGAGTATTTTCTTGCCTCCCTTTTCCATCCCAGCTGTCCCCAGCCTGACACACTCACTGAATTGAAGACCACAGAATATAATCTCTCACTGATCAAAAATTTTAAACTTGCTATTCCATAGGGTTGCCAGGTCTTTAGGATTTAGCAGCCAGATACACACACTCAGGTCTATTTGCTTTTTGCTCAAGTCATCTAGGTAGGCAACTCACATGCTCTGAGACAGCTTCCCATCCACTTCTCTGCAGAGTGTGACATGAGGGGACAGGTAAAACCCCCTTTATCCAGCCAGTCTGTCACCAGGTAAACACCAGGTAAATGTTGAGGGGGCTCAAATCTCACGAGGACAAAACAAACAGAAAGAGGGAAATGAGGAATTGTTCTGATATTTGGTATTGGTTTTGCCTCAGATCAGATAGCATGGCAACACTCATGCTACAGACTGATTGATTAACTTTCTTAAAAGTTTTCAGATCAATGAGTACCATTTCCTGTTGAAGAAAAAAATAAAAATAATTCCTGTCTGGAAAAGCTGTCTATTTAATACTTTGGATTTTGGTTTTAAAAATTGCCTTCTATTTGGGTATTTTACTAACTTAGAGGAATGATTAAGAACGAATTCTTTGGAAATCTGTAAATGTTTCAACATATTTTATTCAAATACATATTTACAAAGGGTTTTTTTCCTCATATTATTAAGATTGTGTTTTTTTTAAAGCCTGGAATTTTCTTACCATGAGGAAAGCCTGAAACACAAGAGAAAAAATATTTCCACTCAACTCCATTAAGGATACAAAATACTGTAAGTAGACCCCATCCACAAAACTTCTAAACAACCCATTTATGTCAGAATGTGTGCTTTTGGTTTTGCATCTGTGCTCACCTGTGATTTTGCAAAAGCTGTTTAAAATGCTTTAGGCTGGGAAAAAAAGGACTGGTGAAAATAATAATTTCCAATCAAGGTCATAAGGAGGGAGGCTGATGCAGTCTTGCTCTGGGAAAGGACCACCCAAAGGGTTTCCCTTTGCTCTTTTTCTCCACGGGCCACTCTCTCTGTTGGCAGGGGCTGCCCTGGCTGAGCCCTGTGCAGCACGGGCTGGATTCCACCTATTCAGAAGTGACCAAACAAGCCTGACCAGAGCTGTGCTCTGAAGAAACCTCCAGATGAAGGCCTGAGAATTTCACTATATCCATCTTAGCAAGTGCTGAGGTGGAGCAAAAATGGGTCTGAAGAGCTGAGGGTGAGGTGCCTCGTTCCTGTGGCTCAGTGTCTGGAGGGTCTCAGTCCAGAGGAGCTGAACTCGAGTTCAGATGAGTGCCCCTCAGCAGCAGCTGAAGCACTGCAGGTCCCTGGAGAGCATCCTCTGGCTTCATATTCTCAGAAAGAAACCCTGTGTAGATGCTCCAGGGCCACTTTGTGTCCAAAGTGTGCCAAATGGAGACAGTCAAGGGATTCCTTCCCAAAGCACTGGTCCAAACTACATATTAACATAAACATTCTCACCACTATTAGTAAACTAATGTAGAAACTTTTGCATCAGGTTCTACTTCTAAGACCAGGCCTGAGTTTCTGGAAGGTCTCCTTAATGACCCCTAGACTATCCAAGCATCCAGGAGATGAGGTTTGGTACCCTCAAGGTTATCTGTCACTACTGAGTCACACAGAGGGATTTTTCTCACTCCAAAGTAAAATGTAGCCCATTGACATTTTTTAAAAATCATATTACAGGTTACTTGATTTTGGCCAAGTCCAAAAGGTTGGATTCCTGCAGTAATGCCAGACCCAGTGCTGCAGTGTCCCCTGCCCAGGGACTAACAGCACCACTTTGCAGCTTGGCAAGCCTGCCTCCAGCACTGCCCGTCCTTGTGAACTGTAACAGGAGCCAAGGAGCAGCCAGAGCATTAAATACTGTGCCAGGCTGGCAAATGCACAGCAAATCCCTAAGCATCAGGGGCTCCCCTGAAAACACAGAGCCAGCTCTGTGCTCAGTGCCTAGACCCCTAGGCTGGAGCCCAAGAGTCTTCATCGTTCCTTTAGATTCTCTCAAAATAGCTGCAGAGCACCACCAAATCAGTGCTGCTGTGATTAATGTGCAGAGAAGGTTTCGGGGAACTTTATGCAGCCCTTCAATGTTTATTTTTCCAGATCTTGTTTAACACAGATGAGAAGGAAAGTGCTTAAAAGGGGGAAAATTGTAAGCAGCTGAGTCCAGTTGCACTTTTGTCCCTTGCCAAATTAAAAAACTTAATAGGACAGGCTTTGTTTTCAAGGCATGAGGGATGTGGAAACATTTACACTCATAATATCAAGACATCAGCCATAAGGTTCAAGACTATAGTGCCAAACACAGTGAGAACATGTTGGAAAAGGCAGCACACATTTCCAAAGCAGAGGAGAATGTGTATTTATTGCAATTGTCAGTGATAGCTGACTTGAACAGGAAAAATTGCTTTGGAGATGGCCTAAATCTTTGGAAGAAAGTACCATACCTCTGTCCCAGGGCTGTTTCAGGAGGATACAGAATCCCAGACCTTGCACAAGTGACTGAAACAAATCAGAGACTGGATTTCCTGTAAATGCACTATGGACTCCCTGTTCAGAAGCACCTGTGTAACTGGGGACCCAAACAACGTTCAGCAAGATTCTTCCTCTGTTCTTTACATCATGCCTTGTCCTTTATGACATTATAATAAAAAGCTAATGGTTTCTTTTAAGGAAAACAGTTTTACAAAATCTAGGTACTCAAGAGTCAGAAAATATCAAAATTTAAGTTGGTTTTGGCCATGTAAGTAATATTTCTCTATAAATGTGTTTAATTCAAATTTCATTTTTTCTTATTGCTTCTCAAATAACTAGAATTTACATGGCTTTATTTTTTTGCAGTTGAATATGTTAGGGATGGAGGCATGTAATGTAACAAATACTGCTGGAATTCAAAATGGAAATGTAGAATTTTCAGTTGTAAAATGACAGTATTAGGAAATTGAAATATAGCATAGTTCATACCAACCATGACAGTTGCTGCCAGAGCTTCAGAGCAGCTTTTTTCAGTTAAAAACCTGATACTAACCCCACTTGAATCTTTAATGAACTTCCATCTTCAGTTATCTTGCTTTGGTCTGTAACTAATCACCTTTCTTTCCTCAGCATTACATTTTCTAATGGCTCTATTGACAACCATTAAAGGATCCTCAAAGTTCACAGACTCAAGTCTGTTAAGTTCCTAGAAAGTTAGATTTTTATTTGACTTTACACAGCCCAAAAAGTAGATAAGAAAAGTAATGCAAAGAGGCTTGGGACTAACAGATCTTCTGACTGGTTAAATCAGAAAGCAGAAAAGTAAAGCTGAAGTCAGACAGAAGAAAAAAAAAAAGCTAAGAAAAAAAAAGTTAACAAAACCATCCCTGTTTTTGGGATCAGAATATGTGTTGATTTTTGTAAAAGTTAAAAAAGATACATATACTTTTTTCTTCTTTCTTTTTTTTTTAAACCACTCCATCAGCTTGCTTTATGCAGAGAGTTATTCAAACTTAAGGAATGGTGGAAAGACATCTTTAATACTCCAACTATCCCAAGATCCAGAGGCATGTCCCAGAAGACCTCCACAGTTAGTTTTTTATTTAAACTGCTGCCAAAATATAAATATGAAGATGACATACAATTAAACAATTAAAATGAAAAATTTTTCATTCCAACCAGCAGACAAAGCCAAAATTAAATTCAAGTGAACTTTTTTTTTCCTCTTTGGGAAAACATGGCTGGCTTCATCAATGAAAACACTGAAATTAAAAGCCCTCTGGTACAAACATGAGAAGATGCTCATACAGTTTTTTGAGGGAATTTCTCTGAACTTATTTCCCTCAAAGTTAAGAACATTGGTGCTGTCTGACAATAGGTCAGGGTAACAAAGCCTGTTAAAATGTAAGGTTTACTGAACAGCAGTTGACCATTTGCACTAGGGTTGCTACTTCTAAACCAATAGGTAATCTGGCTTATCAGGGGTACTACAAAATAACCTTGAGAAGTGAAACTTTTTAATCATGTGTCTTAACCCTCTGAGCATGAATTACTTCGAGAGATGCCTGGAGCTTAGGAAGGCATGGTAAAACTACATATTAATAAACCATGCCATTACATTTACTTTTAATATAGCTTGAAATAGTGCATTTATTTCTTCACAGTATTTTTACACGCACACACTTTGTTTACATAAATTACACTATTAAGAGCTTAATGTTTAACTTCCCATATCTCACTCATTTTTGGTAGAGGACTATAATTGGTGATTTTGAGCATATATAACAAAGAAGTGTATACTTTGCCAAAAGTCACTGTATAAGCAAACTGGAGGGATGACACTCCAGCATCAATGATTTGGGGTATACATGATATGGAAATTAAAAACACCCCAAAATTCTTTTGCAAATGCTGCTGAAGGTATATCATTGACCTAGACAGATATTTTTAGAACACAAGTCAGCTAAACTTCAAAGTCTGCTTTCCTAAAATATGAGAATTAATTTAACACAGAGAGTCTTTTCATCCTCTTTCAAGATCATTAATCTTGTTACCACAAATAGCATTTCTTAAAAAATAATATTTCAATGCCAAATCCAAAGATCAATCATCCATTGAAGAGACATGCAAATACACGCTGACACATCAGGATTGTTTTAGCATCTAAAGCAGAAAACACCACTATGTCCTTATGCACTGCACTGTCTCCTAAACAAATTGTGAGTGGTCTGCCAGGTACACAGTGCAGACAGGAACTCCATCCTCTGTAATTCTGGGCTGGTTTAAACCCAAGGTGCAATTTTTTACTTCAGAAAACCACCAATGTGAAAAACAACATTTTGAGTGATACAACAGCTGCTTCTGAGATGACAAAACATTTTCCAAGTACCATTACCACAACTTTTCTGCCCTGGTGATGAAAGGGTAACAATTGCAACCTTCATTTCTCAGACCTTCGGCTCAAATTTTTTTCTGGCCTTTTACAGTGGAATCTCTCTCATAGCACAGTTCTCATGGAAAACAATCTCTACAGAAGAAGAGACAAGTCCTTTGTTCATTTAACACAGACACATATGGCCTTCACATGCCACTGAGACCTGGAGGGTCTAAACTCCACCTTGGCCTCACTCTCCAGGCACTTCCTGGCATTTTTGAAGGTTCAGGACCAGCCACGGGGAACTGTCAGCAGCATGGACCAGAGGGACATTGGGGCTGTCACCATCCAACAGGCTGAGCACAGTGATGCAGACACAGAGTGACAAATGAGAGATACCTCCCCTGCTGCAGCCTGGGCATGGAGCAGAAGGCACAGAGAGCCTGCCAACACTGCAGCAAGGGGCTCATGGAAAACCAGCCACTGCTCCACATGGGATTCGGGTCTGGCAAAGTTGTCTTTCATATACAGAGCTCCATTCTGTGCAGAAGAGCAAGTGACTGAACTTCTCCCTGCTTCAGCAAAACATTCTCTCATTCTTATGAGAAAGGTAAGAAATCTACCTGGCAGAAGAACTGTGCAAAAAAGTTTTTATTTTGCTTCTGAGAGCCTTAGCATTGCAGATCAAAGTTGACACCCATGTGATTTGAGGGAACAGGGGTGGCACAGTGCTTCCATGCATACCCACAGTCTGGTATATCCTATTCCAGAACAACAGAAATCACTGATGCTTGGCATGGTGCACCACACTGCAGTGCAAGAGGAGTGGGGGAAATTTTTTTAAAGTATTGATGGCACAATCTCACAGGGACAATTAAACAGGGGGATTTTCAGGTAAGGAAAGCTCTATTTCATTGCAGCTATGTGATGAATCCCAGGCAAGAGGGGGTTCCTCCTGGCCCATCACTGCCCTGTGCCACTGGAGCCAGCAGGGTCATGGACAGGGACAGCACCTAGGCCTGCACACACACACTGGCACAGCCCAGCCACACTGCTGAGCCCAGAGCATGTGGCCCCTGCTCACTGCTGAGGGCTCGAGACATAAATCACCAAACACAGAAGTGCCCCCCACCAGCACCCGTGACACCAGGGACAAACACAGCATGGAACCAGATGCAGTGAAGCATCTTCCTCAGGCCCAGAAGAACACCAGAAGTATCTTCTGCACGGACAACACCATCTTTGTATCACCTCAGTTGAATGGAAGGGCAAGATTTTGAAAGCTTAGAAAGAAAAATGGCAGTCTGTCAAGACTTCATTGTTTGGGAACTGAGTCAGCCTAACACTGTGGCACCACAAACAAGCTGGAACAGTAAATGTTTGCTACTCATGGTTTCTCTGGTGTTCCTGTATGCATCAATCACAGCATGGAATACCTCAAAAAAGAAGCTATCACTATTCACGTGCCTTGTCCTAAACTAATAGCTCACAGATAATTATAGGCCTTTATTGTTTGACTGTTTTAGTGTTGAGTAACATATCTCTCTTCTTACATCAAAACCTGTTTTCTTGTCAAAAAAAGGGAAAACTGACAAGGTTAGATGAAGGAGTTTAATCTACAAAATGACATATTCCTTACTCAACTTTAAAAACAAACAGTAGTAAAAAATGACACATAGCACCACTCACTCTGCAAACAGAAGAAAGCAAATAAATCTCAATCTTCTGTTGATTTTTCACCAAGCACACCTCTGCTGCCCTGGTTTCTTGGAGCACAGCTCAACTTCCTAGTAACTTGGTGGAGTCTCTTTCTGGTCAGCACAAACTTCCAAACTTAACTTCCTTGTCGCTGAAAGAATGCAGGAAGGCAGCAGGTGCATACAGGCTTAAGAGTCAGTGAAAGGCAGGGGGTGAGGGAGAGCAACGTTTTTCTGCCTGGTAGGGATAAAGTTAACTAGGAGACTATAAACAATTAGAAAACACCATCACATCCAAAAATCTATGATGCTGTTAAGGATTTAATGCAAACTTGCCCTCCCAGAAGACCACTTGTGTGTGTGTCTGTGTTCTCCGTATCTCCATATAAGCACTTCGCAATTCCATCAGGCACTTGGACTAGGCTGAAAGTGGCTTCTGAACTTCCCTTCTACAGTTCTGCAGCCGCGAAAGCAGTGCCTGAACGCAAGGATTCCCTACAGGGCACCCCGCATCTCCCCATGCGGTTCCCAGAGGTGGACGAGCACCCGAGCTCCTGAAGCATTCCAAACTCTGCCGCAGTCAGCCCAGCACCGTGACTGACAGCATACAGCAGCATCCAGCAGCCACTTCTTGCGAGAGCAGGAAAAGCGCCAGGCATTGCCGGGAAAAACGAAACGCGTCCCCGCTGACAGCAGCCCGACCCCCGCCCAGACCCGCTCCTACCGCGGGCTCTCCGCGCTGCTCCCGANCTGCCGCGGCCGAGCCTCCCTGCGCCGGGCTCCTGCAAAAAGCACACGCTTGTCCGGCACCCGCAGAGCCGATGTGCCCGCTCTCAGCTGCCCCAGGCAGGGCAGAGCTGAGTTGTCACAGCCAAAACAGTCCACGGAATAAGAACTTATCTATTTACTTAT
>VWYE01020041.1:78217-108055 GCA_013398995.1 Alaudala cheleensis
CGTATCTCCATATAAGCACTTCGCAATTCCATCAGGCACTTGGACTAGGCTGAAAGTGGCTTCTGAACTTCCCTTCTACAGTTCTGCAGCCGCGAAAGCAGTGCCTGAACGCAAGGATTCCCTACAGGGCACCCCGCATCTCCCCATGCGGTTCCCAGAGGTGGACGAGCACCCGAGCTCCTGAAGCATTCCAAACTCTGCCGCAGTCAGCCCAGCACCGTGACTGACAGCATACAGCAGCATCCAGCAGCCACTTCTTGCGAGAGCAGGAAAAGCGCCAGGCATTGCCGGGAAAAACGAAACGCGTCCCCGCTGACAGCAGCCCGACCCCCGCCCAGACCCGCTCCTACCGCGGGCTCTCCGCGCTGCTCCCGAGGCCCTCGGGCAGGCACGGCGTGACAACGCCGGACCCAGGGCTCCACGCCGCGGATGCCGCCCGGGCCCGCCGCTCCGGGCGGGGCTCGCACCTCACCTGGTCCAGCGGGATGCCCAGCAGCGCGCTCAGCGGGTGCAGCAGGGTGGAGCCGGTGGTGCGGTGCGGGGCTCCGGGCGCCTCGGCCATGCCGCATCCCCCCCGCCGCCACCTGCGCGCCCCTCCCGCCGCCGCCGCACCCNACAGGGGGAAAAAAGGAAAAATGAGTGGTAAGCTTTAAGGCATATGTTTATCTTGCAAGTGAAATACGGGCATTAAAAAAGGTACTTTTGCCAAGCTCATCTTATCTGCAAGAGTGTTCTTAGGCTTGCCCCGGACAATGTGGTATTGTGTTGCAAGGAGAGCTCGGTCAGCGCTGCAAGCTTTCTGCTCAGCTCACAGCTGCTGGCATGCTCGGAACCTCGAATATCCCAAAAGGTCCTTGCCGGCTTGGTTACACACTCTTCAATAGGCCGGTCGTTTTCTTCAAGTAATTGCCAACTGCGGTAGCTGAAAGTGTAATCGTGGCTTAAAATGGTATTGTGTTCCGTTCAAATGCCCTGCCTATGCTGAGCAAGGGAGTGCTGTGCTGGAAAACCCAGGCAAGGGCTGTTCTGTGGGGAAGGAGATCTACAGAAACAACATTCTCTTGGTTTCACTTTAGTGGTGCCAGTTTGAATGTATGTGAAAATATGCACTTACATACATGGACACATATACTTTAAGTGGAGAAAGTAAGAGGTTTGGAAGAACTGGTAATGTTTTCCATTATAAGTTGCTCTTTCCAGTTTAAAATTTGCCAGCCTGAAACTATCTGGATGGAACTTTCCATGGGCTGTGTCTGCCACAAGCAGGCTGCTTGTTGAGCTTTGGCTGAAAACATTGATCTGCTTTTGGGAGCAGAATAAAAGTGATTTATGACACACACACAGTACAGATAATATCAAAGCTTTTTTCTCTCTGGAAATCTAGTACCTCTGGGACGGTAACTTCAACTTTAGACATGGTAGTTTTTTGGAATCAAGGAAATGCCTTTCACTGTGTTTGTGAAACTGCCCAAGAGTCATCAACTGCCAGAGTTCTGGGGGAAAGCCACACATAATCCATGTGAATTCTCAGGGTGTCAGCACATAATATTTCTGAAGGCCATAAGCATTCTTCTCCCCTTCATGTTTCCTCTGTGTGATTGGACTCCACCTATTGCTGCCACTACAGGAGCAGGATGGGATATCACCCAGCTCCAGGCACAGGAACTGCTTGTCTCTGTAGTCACTGCTCAGCCATCTGGGCTTTGTGCAGTGGTGAGAACAGCTGATCCGGAAAACAGCTGGAAGGAGAGAAAGACAGATGGAGAAAGTCAGGCACAAGAGCTCAGAAAGGAAGGAGATGGCAACTCTAAAGTGGGTTAGCACAAGAAGCCCAGTGAAGGGAACTAGAGCAAAGCTGGCTACAGATACAAAGGAAGAAAGCAATCCTTTTACCTTGTACTGTGGCCATCAGGACTTCCAAGCTGGAAATTTCATCTGGATTATCGTGGTTAATAGCCACTCATAGACCTATCTTACATTTCCAATATATTTTGAATTAACTCATCTTTTTGACCTCCACAGTATCCCATGGGTTCTGCTGTTTAATTATGTGCTGCATGAAAAAGTACTTCCCTTGGTTTGTTTTAAAGCAGCTGCCTTGTAATTTCATTGAGGGCTGTCTTGTTCTTGTGCTCTGAGAAATAAACAAGTAATCATTGCTTAATCACCTCCCCCATGCTTTTCATAACTTCATATACCCTGAGTTGCCTCTTGCCCTCACTGAGGACTCTAGTTAATCTCTCATTACATGGAAGTTATTGGTATCTCTGTCCTTCCTTTTCACCCTTTTCTGTTTTCTTTAAAAGGAAGAGACTGAAGTTTTGTGGCAACAAAATATATTGTTCTTCATTCCTTTACCAAGAATCTCTAATATCATCCCCAGTGACTTCAAAGTCTATTTTCTCAAAGTAGGTAACTTACAGCCTAATGTATAACCAAGATTTGCTTATTCCTACTTACATTTACCAATATTAAATGTTAACACTCTTTAAATTGCACCACATACAACATTGTTAAATCCGTTGCAGCTCAATAACAAAGATCTGAATATACTGAATTACTTCATATCCTTGCTAACTTGGTCTTCTTATCTCCCTTTCCAAAAACTTAAGGTGTTCAACAGGACAGATTTCTTTGTATTAACTTCCAATTCAACATTTATTCTTATCCTTTATTTATTTTCTGTTAAGCAGCTAGTAAAGCAGGGGGAAGTATTTCTGTGATTCTGTGATTATTTAATGTCTTCGGGTGTGAAACCTTACCCCTTCTTGTACCTGGAAATACAAACATACTTTCTTGACAGGATCACTCTTAGTGTTTAGAAAACACTAATAGATTTGAGATGTATAACTTCTGTATAATGACTATAGTTTCCCCATTATATCATCGTTTTCTGTGTGTCTTCTATGCTTAAAAGACTCACAGACATCAATAAGAGTAATATAAAAGCTTACACTAAATTCTAGTACAATCCAATATTTTCATTTCCTTTTATGGGAATATGGAATCCCTGTGAGTGTTACTTAACTTATAAAATGTTTCCCCCTATGTTTCCTTGTAAGAAAGACAGGATACATTTCTTCAGAAAAGCAAATTAGACTGTTTGGGAATACAGATATAACCACTTTATCATTCACCTTGCAACACTGACAATATGAATTTTGTATCAGGTTCCTTTTTTTAGGGAAACTAACTGTTAATGAGTAACAAATAATTCTGAATTAAAATTAGAAAGTAGGTAAGAAACATACAGGTGGTTTTGCTAATAGTTTTTCTGTCTGAATTTGCTGTGTTTGATGGCTTAACTCACTTTTACTTGATAAATAAATTATTTGGTAAGCTTATCTAATGTTATTAAACTGATATGCAGCTGTGAGCTTTTTGAGACTTATTTGCTTGTTTTTGTTTTATTTTTTAAGTAATTTGCATTAAAGAGAACTAGCATAGACATTCCTGTGCTGTCTTTCATATCAAGCCCTGTTTGACAGTAAATCTATTTTTGGGTGACTAACTTTATAAACCTGGCAATTTTGCAGTAGATAGGATTCTCCATAACTAAAACTTGGAAAAAATCTCAAAAAGATTTGGTAGTTTTCCTATTGCAACCAAGAAAGAAAATATGTTGACAATTTAGCTGATACACAGTTACAAATGTAAGACTAATGGCACAATTAAACTTGCTCAGGGAGTTTTGTAAAGTCACAATTCAGGTTAGGCCTGGGTTATTAGTATGTGTCTGCTGTTCAGGCAATACTCAGCAAATGATGTGGGTTTTATCTGTTCACTGGCAATTCCTGGGAAAATTACCAAAGTTCTACATGTCTCTGCAGAGATTCCTAATTTCATCAAAGTATTAAAGCCTAGGCTTAAATCCCACAGGACTGCAGTTTTCATTGAATTTTAACTAATGCTTTGGTGTCTTGACACATCAGAGACAAAATAAAGTTAGTTTGTGGGAAAAAATGGGTGAAAATAAGGAAAATATAATCCCCACTCAGTTTCATCTGAAGTACAGTGAAATAAATCTGTGTGCAGAAGAATAGAAGAGTAAGTGTGAGTATTCTGATCACTTGAAAATACAGGGAAGGATTGTTGCTGGGCTATTTTGATTAATTACCCCAACTGTACATTAAAATAACCATTGGATAATAAATGTGAATATCAAATGAAGTATCTCCAGGAAGGGTGTGTTTATTAAGTAGCTGCAATCAGAATGATTGAATGGGATGCACTCAAGGATGTTTTGTTCTGGGTGGCTGACAGCCTTCAATCCAAGTTTTAATCAAAAGAAGTTCTGTGGACATGGCAGTAGACAGTGGAGCCATCTGCTCTCTGTAGATTAATCTGTGTGTGCAGTTTGTATCCATTAACTTAGAGATTTGTGTGAGTGCTGAAACTGAAGGTGTTTGCTGTGTGCTCACACACACTGCACTCACTAATCATCTGCATATTAATAGTTTAGTCTTATAATGTTATTGATGGGAAAATATTATTGATTGTAGCTGAAATTTGCTATAATTACACAAGAAAATACATCTAAATCTAGTAATAACCCCATGAAAATGGCGCTCTGTCTTCTCATGCCATGTGAACACTTTGGTGATTTGCTGAACCAAGCTCAGAATACTTGAAGCCTTGAAGTAAAATGGAAACAGTGGCCTAAAACCAACTGGGAGCTACACAGGTCATAAGGAAGTAGACAGGATTTGGAAAATTCAAGAAAGAAATGACAAGTCTTTACTACCACACATGATACCAAAATCACGGTATTGAAAGGTCTTTAGTGTTAACTAAAGTTAACAGTGCAAGGAACATCTGATTTAAACAAAGGGGCTTTTTGAAGCAGTAGGCAGATTTTCAACAACCTCTGTGGTTACCAGGAATGCCTTTAAATGTTCATATTTTTCTTGCTGTCACCTACACCTGTGATGATACTTAGCAATAATATTTGCTATTTTATAAATGAATCCCTGCTTTTCCCTTGTCTTCAGTGGAAACAAAATTTAATTAAAAATTAATGTTTTATTAGTTGAGAGCTTCTACTCTTTAATTCTAAAATGGTTTCAAAAATCTCTTCTTTGGAATAAACTAGAAGGAAACTAATTCTCTGTTAAACAATTCACAGTTCTGTATTTCAAGAACATGTAGTTTCATGATTATAACATGATTATAACAGATTTTCCAAGGCACAAGTTTTATGCATACAACTGGGAACTCTCTGATTAGTGTCAATAAATTTCAATGTAGAAACCTCTTCTTTACAAAAGCCTTTAAGAGTAATTTGACTGGACATTCACTTTTATGAACTGGACCCCAGCTTTTGCACCAGCACTGATGTGCAGCAGGTGAAGAAAAGTTCCTAATCCAAGTTCTCTCCGTAGAAGAATTTTTCAAGCCATTTTCTTTTTCCATACGCCAAAATAAGTTATGGGAAAGTTTGTCTGAGGCCAAATTCCTCTCCAGAACTCCCAAGTTACAGCCTCAACACTGGCGGTTTCCAGAAAAGTGGTGCTGTTATGTTCCAGGTGTGTAAAAAAGCACCAGCCAGGTCTTTAAAGCACTTGTGGTACAGCCACCTGAGCTATGCTCTGGAGGATGGAGAATTCCTCTCTGATTCAGAACTTTCCACCTACCACCAAAATTATGGTGAGGATTTCCTCCGTCTCAGCACCTCACTGCCAGCTCTTCCCCGGGGAAAGCCTTTCCTCTGTCACTGTGGGACAGGGTGTATGTGTTACAAATATGTATCTCCCTAGGCACATAAACTAAAAACTAAAATATATGATTTTTTCTAAATGTGCGGGGAGGAAATGAAGATGAGATAGACAGGCTATTTTCCAGAGTGCCCACTGAGACCACCAGAGGCAACATGCACAAATTATAAGACAGAGAGAAAGTAAAAGAGAGAGAGAGAGAAGCCCCTTTTATTTTGATGGGTGTCAGGTGCAGGAGCCCCGGGGTCACAGGGGTTCAGCCAGGGGCAGGAGATGGATATCTGCAACAACAGAACCCAAAAGCACTGACAAACCTCCAGAGGCAGGAATAGGCATGCCTTGGTTCCCCTTTCTCTGGGAAACATGGTTGACAAGGGATCTTTTACAGCCCAGAAGAGAGAGTTAGTACTGACATTGGTCACAGGCCGCCTCCGGCTCCTCATCCCTGTAGGAAATAATGTCTTTAGAATCCGTGCACGTGCAGAGATGTGCAGTGCCCCAGTGCCAAGGCACAGGACTCAATGGAATCCCCTAGGGAGCTGCCATGGAGTTCTTCCCAAACCCTGTGCAGCACCATCCCTGCCTATCCCTTGCCATCACGCTGAACTGACTTAGAGCAGGGTTGAGAGCCGGGAAAAATGGGCAGCAGAGTCTGGTACTCAACTCAGTCCCTTCCTCCTCTGGACCTTTGTGCTGAGTTTCAGTCTCCTCCTCTTTTTCCTTGCTGGATGACTTTCCCTCTCCTCTGCCCAGGACTTGCTTCTCTTCCTTTTTCTTGGCCTTTTGTTTTCTTGTGAGGAGCCTACAAAACTGTCTACTGTCGCCCTGAATTTCTAAGCCTTCTGATAAGCTGTAGTTTGGAGTCAGTTTTCCCATAGACATTTATGTAAACAACAGAGACAGTTCCCTAAACATCCCGCATGTTTTCATTCTTTCTGGTGGGATGAGTTCCTTTGACAAGCATATGTAGTAGCCAATGTGTGTGTAGAAATACCTTTCCTTTTATCCTATGAGAAACCTCTATGTAGAAGTATAAATAGTTAAGACGCCATTAAACTTCCTCTTTTTCTTCCCCTTTGATCCCTGCGTGTCAGTGTGAGTTTGTCCTTTTGCTATCAGTGCTATCCTACCCCACAGCAGGATGAGATAGGGAAATGTAAGATCAACTGCAGTTAGCTCTTGATTTAAGCAAGGCTGCCTCCCTTTGCCTTCTTTCTTCAGAAAGGCTCCCTGATTCTCCCTCACATCCCAGACAGCCTAACTGTAATCTCTGGGCTGGTTGGAGACAAATTAATGGATGCCTAAAGTAGAAATGTTGGAGTCTGTAGGAGAAGGGGATGCAGGTGACCTGATAAGTAGCAGCTGTGTTAATTACCCAATACAGCCTCACCCCTGATGAGTCACAGCTATAGCCAATAAAGATAAGTGTGATAAAAGGGGTGGGGTTAGCTAGTGAGAGGAGGATCATGAATGGGAGAATCCTGAAGAAGAATGATCCTGGGGAGAGAATCACTGCTGTGAGGTCAGTCTAGGTCTGCAGTTAGAGCCTGTTGTTGGAACCTGTGGTCAGGGTCCAGCCAGGTAAAAACTTGCATTCAGAGTCTGCAAACCAATACAGGCAGTCAGAGGCTGCAAGGGAAACCTACAGTCAGAGTTTGCTGCAACCAGAGGCAGTGAATGGAGTCAGGATGACTGAGCTGTAAAGAGGAATAAACCAGGACTCTTTCTATGCTGGGATAAAGAAGAAGTCTGTGTCTCAGTTCATTTCTACCTTCTAACAAGAGAGGTGCTGCAACTGGAGTCTGCAGGTGTCAAGGGATAACCTGGAGCAGGTAGAGCCTCTGTCTCATGCCAGTCTCTGCTCTGCAGAGGCGATACCTTGGGCTGATTTTCACCAGACCTTTCTTCAAGGGCCTCCCCTGGGAGCACAGTGTTTACTCACTAGGAGTGTGACCCTTTGTTCATTGGGGAGCTGCATGGGTTAGGGAGCCTGCAGTCACTCTCCAGCCAAGAAAAGGTTTGCCTGCTTTATTCCACAGGGATTTCCTCTCTCTTGTGAGACAGAGGTCTGCAGAGAGCCCTTTGGTGCCATACCACCTTCTGGGGTGGAAGACTGCTTTGGAAAGCTGTCTTTGTGGAGGGATTTTGCAGGTGTTGTGGCCAATGTGCTGAAAGAAGGTCGGCAGCTGCCTCAGGAAGAGTTTGGCTGCTGGTGGCTTCTCAGCCATGCTGAGGGAACAGCAACACAAGGCTCACCAAGTCAATCCCAGAGCTGGCCTGGGGCAGGAGGCAGCCAGCAGCTGTGCTGCACAGCTGTGCAGGTGCTCTCAGCCAGCCATCAGGGCTCCTGTGCCAGAGGAAGGAAGTCCAGCACTGCTTCCCAGCACTTGATTCCAGCCAAGCCCACACTACAGAAGGCTTGCTGTTCATGCATTTCCCCCCAAAACACAAGTCCAGCCCAGCAAATGTGAGCTGCTACTAGAAACATCAGCTTTTGAAGGAGGCAGTCCCTTGAAAGGCAAGTGAGGGTCCCCTCCCAGTGCCTGCTCATCTGGCAGGCTGCAATCCATGCTTATGCTTTTAATTCCTCCAGCTGTGCCTGCTTGCTGCTCCTGTGCATGGCTGCCATGCACTCCTTGTAGAGCTCTGTCATGAGAAGCTCTGCCAGGAATGCTCTGCAGGAAGTCCTTCAAGGGCTCCCAGTGAGCATGTGGAGACTCCAGGCCAGAAAGGAGTTCTTCCAGCATCAGGTCAGGAGGGCCCACCTTGAGGTCAGCCAGCAGCAGCACAGCTTTTCTTTGCCAGCATCCAAGGTCTCCACTGGCTCATGAAGAACTGTTCTGATGGCAGCTCTGTGGAAGGTCCCCTCTGTCACAGGTCCCTCTTTCTTGCAGGATGCCCAGGAGCTGGATGGGCCAGGGCAGCATGCCATCCTCCTCACAGAGGGATGCCAGGGGCAGCTTGAAGAGTGCCCTGCTGCAGCTGGAGCACACCTGGCCTGGGCCCTGGGCAGCAGCCACTGGGCTCCACTGCAGAGCAAAGGGCTAGCCCCTTCCTGCTGCTCATCCCTCCTGCTGCAAAGGAGCACTCACCCTTATCAAAAAAGAATGCTACCTGCTGAAGGAGTCTTCAGAGATCGTGGGATGATGATTTTTAATATTTGCAAATAACAGTGAATTAGAATCTGAACCTGTTGATGTAAAATTAAGGACAACAGAAGGCAATGAATAAAGGCTTACACACACTTTTTAGCTTTTGATTTTTTCTGCAAATATGAGGCTTTCACTCTCCAGGCTTAAGATAATTCTGCAGCCTAGTTTATTTTCCTGCTGCTTAAAGGGATGTCTTGACTTTAATAAAACCAGTGGTCATAAGGCAGGCACCTGTACCTATAGAAGGATTCACTTTTTTCATTAACTAGTGAATTGGAAAGAAGGTGATTCACGTGGAATCTTTTTGTGAGTTCTACTACTCTCCGTTCCAGAAGATTTTGAGGTGTAGAAGCCTGTGTGATACAGCTTGAAACTAAAAACCTGGAAGGGTATTTTTTGATGCACAAAATGAGAAACTATGAATAATGAAGTTGAATATGAATTACTCATAGCTAAGATGGAAAAAAAGCTTGCATGAATCTTTGTTCATGCAAATATTTCAGGATACAGTAACAATTTGACTCAGCAGGAGGTTTCAGTTCAACTACATGTATGGAAATCAGGGGAAGGTTTTATAAAGAAACCAGAAGATGTCTAGGACTATTAAAGTAATGATGTTTGTATTTTTAAGGAAGGGTTTGCATAACAGTTGTGTAAAGGCAAATCATAGTGCATTAAAGTTTTTAATAATAAAATTCCTTCAAAACTCCGGTTTACTAGGAACCATTTGTGTATCCAGCATAACTCTTATTACTTACGTCAAATGAAAACTGAACATGAAAGTAATTTACTATAGAGTGACTTTTCATCTTCTTTAAATCATAGTTCACCTGCAACGGGTTTTTATTTAATATCATGCTAGTCTTCACAGTGCAGATCCCTTAGGTTTTGTTCTTTGCTACCACCTAGAGGAGAAATTGTACAGGACAGATAAAAATAAATTTAGCTTTTCCAGAAAGTTAGATAAATAGTTTAAATTCCTTTTTTCTCTTTTTTCCCCCCAGAAATCATTTTTTCAGTCATTATAATGGGTGGGTAAAAAAATCTGTTGAAACCAGTCAAGACTTAGAGTTAGCAGAAAGATCTTTCACAGTTTTTAAAGCTGTAGGTATAATACTACTGTTTTTTAGGATGAGAAAAGAAACTGGTATAATTAAACAAGCCCTTTCAACTGTGGTTAAAAGTCTCATGGAAAAGATTCAATTATATTGCAGGAATAATTCAGTACTGGTGCACCGACTAAGAGAGCCAAGATCTACAAAGTTTTTTGTCCACTAAGGCTATTGGATAACAGTGCTCATCAACATGTATAGCCTGAATGAGATATCGAGGAATACTAGTGCTGACTGAACTCTTTGTTCACTTGGCTAAAGAGGTTTAATTGTGTGCATTATTGTTCTACTTGTGGATAGTCACTACTTTTCCAGACAATGTCCAAAGGGAAAAAAGAAATTAGGGATAAGCATGGTTTGAAGCTGATTAATGTTATTTAAGATTACCAATATATTAATTATGTAATTACAAGAAATTCTGGGTTGTAAAGATTTTTTAACTTTTTTTTTTTGCCTTTTTCTTCTTTAAATTGGTTCTCCATTACCCTGCTTGATTGAATACCTGTAGAGATCTGGTTAACACCTGCTCAGCTAAAATCTCATGCACCCTCTCACTCTTGTGATTACTGAGACTTTTTTTCCTCCAGCATTGGCAAATTGGACCTTGTCCTATCAGAAAGCTACTGCAAAGTGTATTTTCCAAAGTAGAAATACATAACTCTTATTTTTGCAGATTCTGTTTCACCCCTTCTCGTGCTGTTCTTCCTTTTCTGGGTTCCCATTGTCTATTCATCCACCCTAAGACAAGCGTTAGGCCTTATGTCAGATTTTCAAATGAGCACTCCTGTGTTTTCTTCTAAACTTGCTGTTTTACAATTAGGAGTTGACCCCAATAACCATGCAAGATTAAATACTATCCTCTTTTTAATTACTTCTTAAAACTTTTCTTTTTCTTATTGTTTCAAGGGGGAGGGGGAAATGCTTTTCTTTTGAAAGCTTGTCAACAGAGACTTGTTATGGTGAGATCACAGCATATTCGCTGATTAGTGCTGTCTTATTGTTTCCTTGGCCCTCTATGCCAGCTGGTCTATATCCAGCTTTGAGTCCTGCCTCCTACTTAGATCATTAGCCCCTTCAGCCAGAGCTGCCTTCTTTATTCTGATCTTGTCTAACATCCACGAAAATAGGGTCTTCCTCCATGAATGCAGCTCCTTGGCACAGTGATGATAACATAATAAGCATATTACCACTGGGATTATGATTATGCATGTAATATTTATTTGTGTGGGGAAAGGGTCTGGATTCAACACCCAGCAAAATCCTACCAGAAAGAATGTGACCAATTAACAATGAGATCTTTAGGTGTGTTTTCATCACTGGTGAAGGCAGGACCCCTGCTGATCAATCTGTAAAACATTCATGATGTTTGTTTAAAAGGCAGACACTTACCAGACCCTCCTGGATGGATCAGTCCTTGTCACTGCCTCAAGCCATGATAATCTAAGAAAAATCGTGGATATTTTTAAGAAGGAGAAACTGAGATGTTCACATTCAAAGTTTCATGGCAGTCACATCCATCAGCAGATCTCTTACAAAGTTATCATGGGTGTTGACACACCTTCTGTCTGTCTCATAAGTGCAAGGCTACTTCTATTTTAAAAAAAGAGGCATAGTTAAGGAGAACAATTTAGATTAAGTTGGCCACTGTCTGCTTTAGCAGTTGCTCAGAGAGAGCACCATAACTACAGTATTAAGTGAACAAATTCCAGATTTCTTAGCAGTGCAACAAAATAAAAAGTAATCACCTCTCCTACTCTAAAACTGAGCATTCACATAACAGCTTAGCTTTATTAGTGGTCCAGCTAGACCAGTCTCACAGCCCAGCATGCCCATCCCACAAGGCTAAGAGGATCCATAGAAACCCGGGCCTCCAAGTGCCATCAGAATGGTGTAACAGAAGAGTACACAAAGATCCTTCAAAGGAGAGCTTGATGTTACATGTATAGCAGGAGTGCATCTATTAGAAAGATGTTAGAGTGTTTCCCTCTCTGCCTCAGTCCTACTATTTAGCTACTCTTTCAAAAGTCACTCACTCACGACTAGCAAGAAGCCTTTCACCTAAGTGGCAGAAGTGTGATGAGCTTGCCTTTGCTGAATGTTTTTCAATGGCATATTTTACAACACATCTAAGAAATGGGTTGATCAGCAGTGGTGCACTCTTCTAGGTTAAGTCAAGCATTACTGATTTTCAGTAACTGTTGTCTTGTTCAAGTAATGACTCTCTTAAATACTTCGGGGATTCAAAATGTGAGAAATAAATGGTGGAAATGGCTAATGTAGCTGAAAGCTTCTCTCCTCACATATTGCTAGTAGAAATTTACTGGCTGTAAGGCTAGAAGTGACCCTGATGGTCATGAAGTCTGAACAAGCTTTATTTTAGAATGATTCACCTTTCCTTTTGTCTTCATTCTGTAGCTTTCTTTACACTAAATCAGCTTTGGACTTCATTTGGAAAATATGTACTTCATGTAGAGATTAAGCACCAAAAATTATACCCTTAAGTTGCTTCCCTTACATTTGAAGAGATGTTTTGGCTAATTTCTCAGTTTTCTTTGCATGTTTTCCCTGTGCCTGCATTAGTGAGAAACTGTGGAGTCTCACTGCAAAAAGCTTTTACATTACTTTCTGCTGTGAAAGTGGCCAAGGCATCATGGACACCTGAACTCTCAGAAACTCATTCTGCACACATGGAGCTTGTGTCAGGAAATTAAAATGTTTAGGGTCTAAAGATTGAGGGGAAAGCTCCATCTGATGTGGTAAAACCAGCTTTTTGTAACAAGTATTTCTTGGTCAGACCAGAGTCTAACTTTAAGACAGGCAGGCTCTCTAGCAATTTTTACACTGCAAGGGATAGAAAAGAGTTATAGTCCTATTGAAGTTATTTTAATGGATAATTGCCCTGAGAGACAGACAGAGAGGTGAAAAATGAATACTTAATGTAGAGAAAGGACTGATTCTCCCGTCATGAACAGGTAAAATAGAAGTTATAACTTTGTCATATTTGTAACCACAATCCTGATTATCTTTAAATCAGAAACCAGCTCTGTTATTAACTTTTATTAAATAGGGAATTCCAAAACAAGAATGCCAACCCACAAATTAAAAATACCTTCCAGTACCTTCCCAGCACCATTTTTTTCACATGAACAGAATCAGGTCTTAACAGAAGGGTGCTGAAGTTGGTGATCTGTGTTGCTGGGCAAGAAGGCAGCTAGTCCTGGCAACCTTCTCTTTGACAGGGTGCAGAGCCCTTGGTAATGATAGCTCTTAGAATTTTTTTCTGTGTTTTCCTGCAGCATCATTTCTGAGGTGGAATTAGACCTGCTCCAGAGCCTCAATTGAGCACATACCTAAAGGGGCTCTGCCCTTTCCCGCTGGTTCCCTAGGAAAACTTTCTTTCCTCTATCCCATTGTTAGAATCCTTGGTCCAGTGCAGGCTTTCTTTACATGAGGCCATTGCTTCTGTCACTGCATGGGCAGAACAGTTTCTTCTGAAGTGGATGACCCAATTACTGTGGTAACAGATGGGCCAGTGTACAATGCACTTGCCAGCTGACTGCTTGCAAACATGTTCTTAAACAGATATCATGGTAATTCCCTGCACAGGAGCTGACAAATTGCATCCTATGTGACACAGTGTGATATGGATCTGCTGTAGTGCCAGCCTCCTATAGAGTTAATGAAAGGTCTCCTTTCCCATCCCATGCATAGGCAAGGCTGACAATGAGGGGGATCACCATTACATCGTTATTGTACTCCTGTAGTTTCCATTGATGTCTGTAGCTTGCCTGAGTTATCCCTGTAAGGAAGCATTTAGGCTTCCAATCTAACCTGAATTTATTTTCTGGAGCTAGGCTGCAGATAATGTCTTATGGATTGCTGCTCAGTGCCACTATGGGCAACATATTCCAGCTATGTGGGTTTTCCAAATGTCACTACTGATTTTAGGGGTCTGGGCTTGGATATTTAGAGAGCTTCCCAACTTCTTGAAACCAAGCAATGTAATGATTTTGGTTTAAATTCAAACCATAGAGGATTGCAGTTTATATCTGCCATATAAACAGAGGGATGCAGCCATTTGTTTGTCTTGAAGAGGACAAAGAATGGTTTCAGCTCCACAGTTCCACTTGTCTACCAGTAAGAAGCATCTTCTCCACATGCATGCTGTGGGACCAGGGAATGGAAGAGGCAGTGGGACAGTATCTGGAGCACAGCAATATTCAGGACTTGCACCCTGAACTCCCATGTCTGCAGGCAAAGCCCTACCTCACCCACCTTGGAGGAGCTTCCTCAGTGACTCTGCTGTCATGGCCTTGACTCTTCCCACAAGGCACTCTGACTCCTGAGGTGTCCAGAAGAAAACAATAGAGTGTAACAGAATTAACACTGCTGAAGATGTATTAAGTCTGAGCAGTCCCTGATTCCTCTTTCTATTGGGTTTGCCAACTTTTCCATGTGTCCCTACACTGTAGTTTTGATTCTAGGGGTGGGTAGAAAAAGCAAGGTTGTTTGTGCTCTTTACAAATCTTCCTCCTGCAAGATTTTTCTGGTCGTAGGAGTGGCAGGGCAGGTTGGTAAAAGCATCCCAGAGTTTTACATTAGACTTCTGGAAGGTTAAAACTAACCTGTGCTAGTATTTACAGTATGGTGAATTATGACCTAATGTTGCAACTTCCATTCTAATTTGCCTCTGCCTAATTACGCTCAGTTTGGGTGGGAAGATAATTAAGTGCTGACTGCTTGCTCAAACTGTTTCTTCGGTTTCTCACATATGGTGGTACCATGAAATAGAAAAAAAGTATTATGAAGTCCAAATTTTGTTGTTTCTATATCGCTGCAGATGTAGCATTCATCTTCACTTTTGGATGTGGCAAAGAGTGCAAAACACACGGGTAATTCTAATATTTACAAGGGAGGTAACAGAAAGAAAACAAAATTAAAACCACTAAGTTATTAAAATGTTTTTTGTGATGTCAAGATACTATGGCTTGCTAAGAATTCTGAAACAAGCTATGGATCCAAAAACCACACTGTTCTGAAAAGTGTGTTCCTTCCAGTAGGTGCTAACTCTCTGTTGGATAACATCTCCAAATTGCAGTAGTTTTACTAGCAGGGATATTCCCTGTAGATAAACAAACCATCCTGCACCTCTGCAACACGTGTCTGAGGCTGTCCCATGCATCACTGAATAAGTTTTTAGTTTCTTGCATCACCCTTGGGGTTCCTCTGGCTCAGAAGCCCGAGCACAAGAAAAACCCAGCTACAACTCCATGAAGATCAGCAATTGTTTCCTAAGCATGTGACTGTACTCCAAGATTGTTTTGCTTGAAGCTTGTCCAGTGCAAATTTCTGTAATGTAGGAGACAGCCCCAGTTGGTTAGTGCTAAGAAGTAAAACTGAGTGCCTTCTAGCACTTGAAGTTCATGTCAGAATTCAAGACTGTGAACAGGAAAATGTAGAAACTGGAGTCTGGAAAGTACTTATTACTCCAAGCAAATATTTCAAGGGCCTATTTAACAGCTAAAGTGTAAAGTCTCTTGTAAATAGTCAGCACTGAATGTTGTATATTATCCACAGTCAGGGGCATAACAGTGGGAACTTCTGGATGGTTAGAGGGCTCCTCAGCAAATTACTGACCAGCTGGGCTAATAACACATAAGAAAACATCAGCCATTTTTTAAAGTTGTGCTTATTTTTTATTTTGACCCTATAAACTATGTATACATCTTTGGCCTAGGGAAACTTGAGAACCTTGAACTTGATGGAGGGCTCTGCTCTGTGTTTGGTATATCAAAACACATGAGGAAAAAATGTTTAACCTCTACTTTACTCTAGATTTACAGTCACAGTCACAATCTTCACAATCATCAACTGTTTCTTGCATTAAATTGTGGGAGTTTTGCTTGCTAATACATTGTTTTTTAGAATTAGATGAACACTTTATCAAAGACAAACATTTCTCCACAATACTGTCTGCATTTTCAAATGTTATTTTCATTGCCAGAGATCTCAATTTTGACATTTTCCCCTTACAGTTCACAGTGAAACTGGATCAGGATTTTTCCCTTACTAAGGCTTTTTTTATCTTGAGAAACCATCCATACTCACAGAAATCTGCCCCCAAAAATATGATGCTGAATCTTGAATGCCATCACTAAGCATCTGATTTGTAGTAGCACTTAGATGCTGAAATGATGGTTGGACTTGATGATCTTGGAGATCTTTCACAAATTAATGATTCTATGATTTTATTCATAATGCTTTCTAAAGAAAAACCCATATTAACAAAAAAATGGACAGTATTCAAATAAATGTTTAATAAATGGAAAAGGGATGAAGATATAGCAACCCAATGTAGAATAAAAACAAAATAAACTTTTTAAAATGGAACTAAAGGTCAGCAAATTGCTGAGGCAGAAAGATATGTTTTTCAGGGCCTGTTAATCTGACTTTTGTGTATCTGTGGGTACTATTAAGTGGAGAAAGAAAATTGGTTTCAAGGCTGTAAGTGCCACTTTCCATTAGATCTGTGGACAGCACAGTTTTGCCTGTTTACAGTTACTTGAAGGGACAGGCATTCATAGAGTGCTCTGAGTCATTTTGGGATCATCTGGACCTTCTCAAACAACTTGCAGCTAAATGAACAGAGGCTGTGCTTGCAGCATGGGAGGCTATAGACTGGACAGTGGTGACTCTGGGAGGAACTGCAGGAAACTGCAGCTCAACAAAGCCTCCAGTGAGTGCAATGCTGAGGTTCAGCAAGGCTTGGAAAATGATGCAGAGAGAAATGGTAGGAAGGAGAGAGAGTCGAGAACAAAGAGCACCAGAAATCTGCACAACTGCAGAGCTTATGGCAACCTGCCAGTACAATGAAGGGGCCTACATGAGGGAGGGACTTTTTACAAGGGTTAGAGCAGATATTAGACAGAAATTATTTACTGTGAGGGTGGTGAGGCATTGGCACAGATTGCCCAGACAAACTGTGGATGCCACATCCCTGGAAGTGTTTAAGGCCAGTTGGATGGGCTCTGAGCAATCTGGGCTAGTGGGAGGTGTCCCTGCCCATGGCAGGGGGTTTTAATCTAGATGATCTTTAAAATCTCTTCCAACCCAAACCATTCCATGATTCTATGAAAACCTCATTAGCCATCACTATTTAAAAGGATGTTGAAAATGGGTATTCATATGGAAGAGAGCAGCAGTATTTATTACAGAGCTGTAGAAAATGCTTTATGGACAAAGACCTGAAAAACACATTCACTTATAAAAACCATGTTTGATTACAGTGTATAAGTATCTTCTGAAGGAAGAAGTACTGAACAGAAAATTAAAATGACAATCAGCAACTAGAAATTGGAGCCATGTACTTTGAAACAGACTGTAAGCCCAAATGATTTAGAGGAATAAATTTTCCAAAAAGTGAGGAATGTTCCATCTCTTTTGATATTAAAATGTAATTTAAATTGATTTCCAGGACTTGAAGTGTAGTATTCTAATAAGATATGACTCACTGAATGAACTTGTAGGAAATATCAGTCAAAATTAAGAATCAATGATATTCTCCAAAAGAGAATGGCCATGTTCAAGTGGTTTACTAGGAATGGTCCCAGGCCTGCAACAATTCCTGAATTATGCCCAGACCTGGTTTGAGATAATGATTTGTCAGGACCATAATCCTGCCAGCAACTATTCAAATAATTTAAAAATTAAAAAAAAAAAAAAATATCACAGTCCAGAAGAGTTCCCTGATGCTTTTTAATTTCCTAGTTATACATAAGTCTCTGGACAGATAACCTCACTTGAGATTTTTGCATCTACATTTCTTCATTTATTTCTCTCTTTCTTACACAAGGAAAGCACAAATTAGGCCATTTTATTAATTCAGGCCTAAGATGCAACACCACATGATTCAGTAGCACAAAAAATTAAGCTCTTCCTTAGCAAAACTGTAAATTAGACAAAACCCGGGGAAAAAATTACACAGCAGAACAGTTTATAAGTATCATCCTACCTTCTTTGGGCCCATCTGCAGCCAGCTGGGGAAAGGGAAGAAGAAAAATCACTTCCTATCCCAAAACCCTCCAATGCTTGTTTTCTAAATGTACCCTGCCCAGACAGTTAACACTGCAGACTTGGTGCCAAAAGATCTCGAGATATGCATCATCTGAACGTAAATGGGCCCTGTTGAAACAAAAGATGAGGAAATATCAACATTCAGAAACAGCATGATTTTTGTTCCTTAGCCTGCATATCTCTTAACAGCAGGGTTACTCCTGCTATTCCTCTCATTTACATCCCAATTGAAACCATTAATGCTTGTATGTCAGTTTGATGTAACCAGTTAACTCTGTATGAAGGGTCACTTCATTTTAACATTGTCTTCAGACGCCTAGGAGTGAGCAGGTGCAGTAACAGTTTTGACTTGTTATAATTTCAATGAGCTCAAGAAGATGCACTTGAGACAGACAGCCCTGGTTTAGACAAAGAGCCTCAACAGCAGGCAGAAGCAAGCTGTATTGCTCAGCATTCACATTATTAACATACTCTGCTGCCATTCCTGTGAAATCAGTATTCACTGAATTATTCACTGACCTCATACTTGTACTAGCACAGCCGACTTTGTTTAAGTCACAGTCAGCTTAAATAGGCACCACCAAGGAAATCTAGTTCCTAAAAAAGCTTAGTTAGCACTTAGTTGTTAAGTTTCTAAGTACTTTCTCAGTAGCAATCCTTGCTTTCTTTAAGTACACAATAATTTAAAATTATATCCAATTGGCAGTGGGTGGAAAGGGATTCTGAGAAACAGCTGAGAAAACTTGGATATGTATATTTTTGTTTGTTTGTTGTTATTTTGCATGGAGGTGTTTTGGTCAGTGACTAGAACTTCAAAAATTGGAAGGGCACAGACAGCTGTAAGTGATCTGAGGAAGTGTGTGGGTCAGGGTCTGACCAGTGCATGTGGAAGTAAAACAAAATCTACAAGTTGTTATTGGGGAGTTGATAATCAGGGGATTGTTCTTTCTGTCTCCCAAGGTGCTTCCATTTCAAGGTCACATCTGACTTGATCTGGTCCGGCAATAGTTCAGCTCCAGGGAGGAGACTGACCAGCACAACCACCACATCTCCTGGCAGCCTTCTCTGCTTCTACAGCTCTCTGTAAAAGTAACACCAGCATCTTCTAGCATCAGCATGAGAATTTGTAAAGCACCCGTACACAATGCTTGGCTCACTGTGCAGCAGCATGGCACCCTTTCAGAGTCTTCTGGCAGGCCTTAGCTCAAGGCAGCAATATTAAGACAACACACGTTATAAAGTTCCTCAGGCTTTTTATGTGTTTCAGTAGTGCTGCCCATTGGGTAAATCAGGAGTATATAATTATCCTGTTGTTTTTGCTGTCCTTTATCTCAAAAATGAGATTTTTTTTGTGTCTTGGAGAGACTGCATATTTACCCATGGTGATTCCTGGAATGCAAAGAGACATAGCATTTGATACAACACTGATGAAATGGTTGACTAGTTCATGAAGATCTCACTAATCTCAGTGCAACAGTCTCCAAAGTTTCCAGGCTCCTAAGGTTGCCCATCTGTCTCACAAGCACAGAAATGGCATTCTGCAAAATCAGAAGAATGTGAGATCTGAAGAAATCTGCTCATTTCCCAACTGATTTGCTGCCATCTCTTTCCCAGAAAGACAAGATCTTACCAGATGAGTCAAACATAAAAGAGAATTAAGGACCAAAACAAGAATGCATTTACATCCCAGCACAGCTCACTTAACCTGCATCATACAATTTTCTGAAATTGAAATGATAAATTGTTTATGAAAAACAGAGCATAAGCCTGTTTTCTATTCTGCTAAGTTTATATTTTAAATCTGAGACACAAATTATCTTTGTTCTCATTTAAAAAGATACTTTAAAAATCTAAAATAAAAGAGCTAGAATCAGAGAAGCATTTCCCATTTGTAAACATTTATAAATAATATGCTTTGCAACTATATGCTTCTTCCAACAGCTACTCTCTTTAGTCTCAGAATATTGATGTCTGGCTAATGAGATTCTCATGGATTTGAAGCTTTTCAGGTTTTTTTAAAGGTGCATAGCAAGATTGATCATTTTGAGAATTGACTCCTAAATTCTTTATGCATGATCAGATTCTGCTGAAACATGGGGAGACAAAGGGACCTGAAAACCTGACAAGAGGTTTTCCTTGAGAGGAACGACTGCATCTCAAGAGACACTGTTCCCTACTAAAAGTATAGAACAATTTATATTAGTGTCCTATCTCACAACTGTCCATTCTATGAGCTTCATCTTTTTATAAGACTTTGGCAGCCGTGCCACTGCACCCCCACTTATGCATATGGAACTTCTCCAAAGAAAGGGAGAGAGATTTGGTCACCTCTGGGATATTACTCAGAATCTCTCCCAGCTCACCACTGTCAATCACAACCTCAACAGCCAACTCTTCTAATATTTATGATCCTTGTTCTTGCAACCACGGAGTGCAACGATAGTTGGTTATAAAGAGATTATTTTTATTTTAAAAAGACAAAGTCTGGTGAGATCAAAGCAAAGTCAAGTCCAATGAATTGGTGGCAGGAAACGGCATGGTTTGGTGGGAGGAGATTCTGAGAAAAGCCAACCTAAGTAAATAATGAGAAAAGTAGGCAGACAGGGCCTTGCCAAGGTGCATAAAGCTAAGAGACTGATCAACAGCTGCTCCTGGAGCTGGTTCTTCCAGCTGCATCTGCAGCTGGTTCTTCCCTCGAGTTTGGGGGCAGATGGGATCACCCCTGCATGCATGAAGAGTCCTAGAAAGTGAGACGATGCAAGCTGCTCTCTACTAGAACAGCTTTTACTGCCAGGTCTGGGGAAACTTGATTTTGCAGCTGCACTCAAGCAGACCAAACACAGTCCAGGGCCACAGCAGAAAGAGAATGCATCAGCTCTGTTAAGATCCCTTCTACAGAGAACCGAGAGTGCAGTGTGGAGCAGCGCGTCCAGCTGTGGCTCAGCCAAGAGGAAACCTGTGCCGGGCAGAAGGGGAGCAGAAGCTGCTGGCTGAGCCCTGCGGTGGCAGGGGAGGTTTCGCTGCAGTTTTCTCTTTGGCCGCCAGACTCCACTCTCCTGCCCGGGATGCAGGCACACGCACGGCTCCGCTGAACCCGGTGCTCCCGCGTCCCACCTGGAAGGCAGGAGGGTAGGCATGCTGAGCCCAGAGGAATGGGAAGTTGTTTGAGTCACCTGTTGTACACAAACGGATGCGCAACGTGGCAAGATGGCAAAAATACAACTCACTGGCCTCATTAGCTGAACTCCTGCAAAGCACAGTTGAGAAAAAGTCTGGAGTTTCATTAACTCTTTTAGCTGCTGGCCATCTCAGGTCTCTTTTTTCCAGGCACCCGGATCAGCCCTGTCTCCATGTTGTTTCCGTCCTTGTGTAGGCACGAGAAAAATTCTCTTCAGCACTACAGTGAGACAGATCAGGAACCGATACAAGCTAAGACTAACCCAGCCCAAGCAAAAGCTGGCTCTAAATCCAGAGCAGTTCCCCAGCCACAAGCAAAGGGAGGGGTAGCACAGGAACAGGAACAATTGATAAGTGAAAGGCAGGACTGCTTTTGCTGTTGACAGTGACAGCTCAAGTTGTGCATGTAACTACAGCTCCAGAGCAGAGGCTCTTAGGCTCAGTGCTCAAGCCTGAACTGTTGGAGCAACGTTGGATTGCTCTGCCTGTACCCCGTGTTCATGTGCTCTCCAAGAGCTACCTAATTGAAACAGCTCAGGACAAAGCAAGAGGCCAGAAGTCAGAAAACAGGAATTCCCAAGAGTCTTCATAAAGCATCATGGGACATTAACAGCAGGGAAGACAGAAGAGAGTTCCACAGGAGTAGTTCTGACCACATGTGGAAACCTTGGGGTCTTGATAACTTGGTTTCCACTGTAGGCTAGATAAAATGAGTTTCTGAAGCCCTTGTGTGCTGAAATAATACTGAGGAATTATTTGAAAGTATTAGTATTTGTTGTAAATACTTCTGGAGACTTCAAAGTGCATTTCTTGCAGCTGCACTCCTGTGATGATGAAATCTGAGATTTTGGATTAGCTGCCAGGTATTGGAGAAGTGTTTTTTGTATTCCTACAAAAGCCATATTGGCAAATCAATTCAAACCAAAGAAAAATACTAACTGATATTATATACAGGCATACAAAACAGGAAGATAATGATGAGCATAACTTTATTTATAGAAACCCACTGTGAGGTGAAAAGTAGATTTATTTCAGAAAGAAGATTAATACCGCAGGAAAGAAATGCCTTTTCACAAGGCACAGAAAAATCTAACTGTGATCTCAAAACAAACTTTACAAATATTCTTTATGCAAAAGGAGTTTCCTGAAATGTTAGGGAAGTCTGAAAGCAAAAGAGAACGAAGGACAAAATTTCCTTCTCCAAAAATAGTAAATTCTGCATCTATTAAACCACAGATAATATGAATTATGAAAAAATCCAGAACAAAACTTGTAATTTTGATAGCACAGTATGCTTCATGCAACTCTGCACCTTTCTAAGAGAAATGGTTGTTAGTTTTCTGGTTAATAAATGATAAATCTAACCATTTTGCCAAAGCCTGTAAATAAAGAGTTCGTTTCAAAAGTCAGCACATTATGAGAAACAGCCTCAGTGCCTGGACATTTTAGGCAACTACTCAAAAAAGTAAATACAGCTTGCGATTTATCTGATCTGGATGAATGTGGAAAAGAGACTTAACAAACCTGGATTGAATTAAGATGTTCCACTAGTATAACTTTCCTACAATAAGCCCACTTATAAGTTAAAGAAGGATAAAGGAGACCTTGTGTACACAGAGATGAAAGTCTTCTGGTTACAGAAGAGCCAGAGCCCTAGGAAAGCAGTTCTGCTCGGGTATCCTCTAATTGGAGGTAATTTCGAGCTGGGCTGACAGAGGGGATATAAATTGAACATTGTGGTGCCTGTCTTGCAGGGCCTGATCAGGGAATGAAACAGTCTCCCAGCCACTTAGCCACTGGTACTGTGCCTCACCCTCTGCCTGCAGCCTAAGCTCACCCCCAGCCCAGGCTCCCACCATGCAGCTGTGTGCTCAGCCAAAATTCCTGGCCTCCTGGTGAAACCTACAGGTCAGAACCAAACACTCAGGCTCTTCCTATCCACTGAGTGGATAGAAACAGGCACTCAAAGTTAAGAATTGGCCTTATATACTCAAAAAAACCCAACCAACCAAAAACTAACCAACTAACCAAACAAACAAAAAAAAAAAAACCCCAAAAAAACACCAAAAAAACCAAACTATTAAAAAAAAAAAAACCAACAAAAACAAAAACTAACCAACTAACCAAACAAACAAAAAAAAACCCTCAAAAACACCAAAAAACCCAAACTATTAAAAAAAAAAAACCCAACAAAAAGAACAGGAGGCTTCAGAGAGGCTCTTACTCCACTTCTTCACAGCAAGTTACTCAGCAGAAATCGTAGTTTTCTCTGATTGTTTGCCCACAACAAAGGATATCAGAGACCTGGATTCAAATTTGTGTTCTGTTTACTTTAGAACATGGGTTTGCACGTGTGTCTCTGTCCCAGGAAAATGCACCCTCTGAGTGAGTTGTTCCAGTGCCAGCCAGACCACTGTCAGAGCAAATCCTCAACAAATGATTTCAAGTAATTGAACCAAAAACCTAGATTGAAGCCCTCGGTCTAGTGTGGAAAACTGAAGAAACTCCAGAAGTTTGAAACAGATGTCTAATCAAAATGCCCTGAAACTATAAGTCACCCAAAAAGTCACTAAACAATTTGTTCTTTAAAACAAACACATTTGATATAAAAATACACAAAAAACTAACAAATCATTTATTGTCAATATTATATACCTGATCTCAAAAACTTTTTGGGAACCAGTTGTTCTCATGAAGTTCAGAGCATGAGAAGTTCAGAGCCTGCATGAGTAGCTGTTCCTCAGACACTACAAACTCTAGAGGCTAAGGAGCTGAGGTGAAGCAATCCCCTCAGGGTGCAGTCTCTTTACAAACAGTTGCTTAGGCTTGATTATTGCAAGGGGATTGTTTGTTCTGTTGGGAGGCAAACGGTTCAGCTACACAAAGGCTGAAACAACTAAAAGATTGAAGGTCTGAGGAGTAGACTTAAGAGGTTAGATGGCTTGAGAGCAGCTTTACATTAAATTGCTTTGTGTTTTAAATAGCACTTGATCAAGAGGAACAAGGTTTCAACTGATTACTGTGTCAGGACATGGTGCAGGAGGCTACTGTGGACATTAACTCTTTATGCAGAGATGGACTGAATTGATAAAAGGGATTGGAAGTGCTCAGAGAGGAGCAGACCCAATGTCTCTTCTCACTCTCAGTGAAACCCCTGGTGCTGGGCCGTGTTCTCAGAGGGCAAGAACTGTGAGGTGTGCAGTAATCTCACAAAGGGAAAGGCAGAAAGTTGCAGCAGAAGGACCAGCAGCCTAGCAAGTAGCCAATCCCCTAATCCTGCAACACACAGACACTTAAAGTCACCTTGTGATAACTAGCCTGCACAAGGTCAAGTGTATGTTCTGTCTTTCCGTGATAGGGGCATAGTGCCCTTCCCTCTATTCAAGCAGATGGTCAGGCTTGACATTCCTCACTCAAACCCTCCCCAAAGCAGAACTATGCTGACATGCAGAATTTATAATGCATGCATGATTTTTGCTTTATTTTTATAAGCAACATTTGCTGCAAATCAAAACTATGTGTTTACCAATGTATGTAGGTAATGAAGTATAGAAAAGGAAGACACAGGAACAAAGGAAGTTTATAGATTTATACAGTGTTTTTTAAACATAAATACATGTCTACATGCAAAGAATTCCAACACTTTTGGAATATCAACAGATTGTGATAACCTTGCCTAGGATTAAAAAAAAGAATCATTAAACCTAAAAAGTAAACTCATCTGAACCAGGCAATCATTTCTCACCATAGAGTTCTTTTGATATTTAGTTTAAATGGATGTTACACAGGAATAATGAGGCAATGCTACCAAATGATGCTCTGTAACTGTATGTCCTTGCTCTAGTTAGGTGGTCACCTGCTTTCTTTCTCTGAAACCACTGAAATAGGAGAGATGTCTCATTAATTAGAAAAATGTTAGTGTATAAATAATTTTATGGCAAAGTAAGATTTCAAGGTTGATGCCTTTTAAAAATTAAGGGATAATAATCCTTTAAATTTTTTCAGAAACTGTTAGGTAACAACATGCAGTAACTAGATCACATGCTGCTCATAACAGTCATTTCACGTCAAAATTCTCAGATCACATTCTTGGAAGAATTTACAGACTAAGGAAGTCAATTTAGTTTTAGTTTCATTTCTCTGTTTTTAAAAATTTGATCTATATCATAAAAAAGATAATAATAATAAACCCTGTAAATTTTAAATGTGTAGATGTGATTATTGTAATTTTTTATGTATGTTTATTCTCAAAAGGCTCCCTAGAAGGGATGCCTGTATATTACTCTCTAGGAGTATGTGCCTATACTTAAATCCAGCATTTCTTATTCTGGGACACAAGTATTCAACCTTCTATCACCTTTTAAAAGCTAAATAATTTGGTCTGAAATTTTACACAGAAATCTCTTGAGAATCAAGGCAAAGGAAAACAAGCTGTCTTTAAAAAATCTGACAGGCTTTTCTTAGAAGCAAAGCCTTGAAACCTGGTCAAGAATAATCTAATACCATTTTTCTGAATTTTTTTTCAAAGTTAAACATACTAAACATGTCAGCTCACAATTGTTTAGCAGAGATTCAGAAGATGACATCCTAGGATGGCAATCATCAGTGGAGAGAGCAAAAAATAGCATCATAATCCAGACTGAAAGAGAACAGACTTTTGCTTTTTCAGTTATCTGACTGGAAGAGTCCAATGGGAGATTGTCCTGGAGAGGAGACCAGAAGATCAGTTGCTTTTCAGGGATGTTTATGAACAGCCCAAAGGCAACAAGGGGCTGGTATAGATGAACAAGGAGCACAACACTCAAAGGAAAAATGTAAGAGATGGAAGCAGTGATAAGTGGTCCAACAATAATATGGAGATGCTGTCCCAAGCATTCATATAGGGGCTTAGGAAAGTGAAAGCCCTTGTGAAGTTGAATCTGGAGAGGGATGTGGAAGGCGAGAAGAAGAGCTTTTCTAAGTACATCAACAGCAAAGGGAAGATGAGGGAAAATATGGGCCCACTGCTCAAAAAATAAAGGGACTTTGTGACAAAGGACATGGAACAAGATAAGGTACAGAATGCCTTCCTTGCCTCAGTCCTTACTGGCAAGATTTGCCTTCAGGAAGATCAGATTTCTGAGACACCAGTGAGAAGGTCTAGAAAAAAGAGGACTTGCTCTAGGTAAAGGAGGACCAAATTGGGGAACAGCTAAGCAATCCAAATATATACAGGTTCATGGGATCTGACAAGAAGTACCAACAAATGCAGAGGGAGCTGGCCAATGTCACTGTGAGGCCACTGTTGATAATCTGTGAAAGGTCACGGAGACTGGGAGAGGTTCCTGACAATGAGAAAAAAGTAATTATCAATTCTGTCTTTCAGAAGGGCAAGAAGGATTGGGGAACTACAGGTCTGTCAACCTCAGTCCCTAAAAAGAAGGTAATGGAACAAATTATCCCAGAAACCATTTCCAAATACAGAATGATGATTTGGAATAGTCAGTTTGGATTTATGAAGATAAGGATAGGCTTGATCAGCATGAGAGCCTTCTGCAGTAAGACTAGTTCAGTGGATGAGGATGAGGATGAAGCACTGTATTTGTCTTGGCTTCATTAAGGCTTTTGACAGAGTCTCCGGTAACACCCTCATGAAAAAATGGATGGAGTGTAGGCTGTGTGAAGTGGGCAGTGAGGTGGAATGAAAACTGACTGAACCGTGAGGCCCAGAGGGCTCTCATCCAGAGCACAATGTCCAGCTGGAGGCCAGTCATTAGTGGTGTCTGGTACGGGTAATGCTGGGGCCCACAGTGTTTAACATCTTCTTTAATGACCTGGATTATGGGATGTCACACTGCCAGTGACAGCAGGAACCACACATCCTATCAGTCTCAGTACTCCCTCCAGATGTCCCTTTGCTGACATGCAGGTTGTGTTCCAGATGTACGGTATTGAGCACAATCTCATCCTTCACTTCTCTCCTTGCATGCTTGTGAAATCAAGCTCCAAAATGTAGGAAATTCATTACTTAAAGGTTAATAATTAGCAAACTGGGGGGGTTTGTACAATGTCAGTTCTACCCCTCACATGTATGCATAATGACAAGGTCTTTTATTATGTGGACATGTTTTCTGCGCAGTTCTTCATTCAGTATGAGGGATAGGCACATCTCATGGAGTAAGTAGCTGTTGAGTATTTACTGCCCTCATAATCATTCCATATGCAGGACTATACATTGATTTACTATCTATTCTTATTACAAACTTTCTTAGAGACAGTTTTCACTTAGGAATGTTTTGCAGTCTCCATTGTAACATTGTCCAAAATCTTCTTCATGGAAGAAGTCATATTGAAATCCAGGTCTTCAAGTCAGATGTAACCATTTTAACATCTAGGCCAAGCTTTTGTTATTGCTTCCACTGCAACAAGTCAGAATCCCAAAGAAAGCAATTCTCATTATACATTATTTTGAGAACAAACGCAGCCTTTTCCCTAAATGACACTGTGTGAGTAAAATTGCTTATCATCACACAGATAAAGACCATATTCACAAGGATAGCAGGACAGTACCTTAGAACCATACTCGCAAGGAAAGATAAATCACAGCTGCCCTCCAGCCTTAATTATAGTATCTCCTAAGCCTTTGAGTTCTGCAGGGTATTTTCTCTGCAACAGATACCTGAATGATGACATCCCTTTAGGCAGCAATTTGTTCTTTATAGACCAACAGAAGTCTTTGGGCCAGCAATTAGCTTCCTTTATGAAGCTCTCTGTACACTTCTAACAAATGTTTTAATTTCCACTTTCTTTAGGTTCCTTCCATTAGCTTCAGCAAGTGAATTGCACATTTAACAGGTCTCACTGCAAACTGAAATATCTGTGTTGTGTTTTAGGAAAAAAACAACACATCTCTTTTCCCACAGTATTTTCTGCAGATTTCAGTTTATGGACAGCAAAGTTGCTGTTCAAATGAACCCTATGCTTTTTATTTGAAGATTTTCCACTAGCCACCCCACAGTCACAGCACAACTCCACTTCCAGAAGCCAGGAACCTATGAGCCTCCCATTCAGATGATATGGACCCTGTCTCCTGGCCATCCCATTTGGCTGCTGTGCAATTTTGGGACTCGCTTTTAACATCCGGTTACAGACGTTCATCTGTGATAAGGATTTATTTTCTATTCTTATGTAAAAATAGATGTTGTTTTTCTGGGTTTACGGCAGTTCACTTAAAGTGTCCTTTTGAATGTAACAGTGTATTCCTTGCTTCTTGGAGACTTGTCTAGATTAAATTTAATATTTATTAAACAGTTTGTTACCCTCTCTACAGAAGAAGAGCAATGTTCTGTGACCTTTTGTGTGTCAGGTCACCACTACCATGTCCTCTTCCCCTACTTTTCCCTGTGACAAAACAAAAGCCAACCCACAAAGGTTTCTTCTTCTACAAAGGACACATTTTCAACAGGTTTTGTTGCCCATTTTTCCATGGATTCTCTCCATGTGGTATCTTTCCTAAGGTGCAGTGTCCAAAATTGCATCCTGTAGGTTAATCAAGGCTTTTTCAGTGCCAAACAGGGCAGAATTTACTCCTTTGGTGGAAAACATACCCAGAATGGAAGATGCCCTTATTTAATATGCAACAGTATTGCACCGTAGCCATCTACTCTGACTGACCAGGGGCATCTTTAGGCAGGGCTGAGGATTTGATAGAGCAACTTGTTCATGTACTTGCTAGAGATGGAAACAAGGAAGGTTCCCAGAGAAAAGGATCCTTATCTGCCTGACTCAGCAGTGTCAGCCTGGACATGCTGTCTGGTAGGAGCACTGGTTGAGGGAAAGGTGTGTCTGGAAATGAAACGTGAGGGAATGGGGCATGGCTGGTGGGTGCTGGGCAGGGTGGGGCATTTAATAGATTTAAGGGTCCATGTTGACAAAGCAGCTTAAATCCAGGGGCCAGGGTGATGTTTCGCTGAATGTTGGACCGAATTATCTTGGAGGTCTTTTCCAAACTTAATGATTCTATGATTCTAAGGGAACACTTAGTAAGTGAAGACACTAGAGGAAATTGGGAAGAGCTAGTGAGCATACTTCTACTATTTCACCTCTTGGAAATAATACAGACCATAACAGAAGGGAATATTTCGCTAAACGCTCACTTTTTGCCGAAAAACAAAAGTTAAGTGCCTCGGGTGAGCGAATCTGAAAATCTGTGGATGCAGGCGCATGGAGAAAGCGGAAAAGCCGTTCCCCAGCAACCGGAGGTGACATCCCGCGCCGGGAGGCCTTTAAAAGGCTCCCCCGAGAACTTCCCCGCTGGCGCAGGCCGGTGCCTCCCCGAGCAAACCGGGGCGGGAACTCAGGTGACCCCTCCTGAGCCGCAGAGCTGCCGTGCGGGAACCGGCACCTCCCGGCAGCTCCGGAGCGAGGGCAGCGGCAGGGATCGCGCCCACCGGACGGGCGACGAGACCCGTCCGAGGGCCGCGAGGCTACGCTCGCCGCACGCCCCGCGCACCGAGGGTAGCCCGGCGGTGTCTGAGGCGGTGTCTGAGGCGGTGTGGGAGGCGGTGCCGGGGCGGGCCCGGGGCGGTGCCGGGGCGGGGCGGGGGCGCCGGGCGGGGGCAGCTGTCACCG